>JAWKAU010000035.1:600000-871000 GCA_033398695.1 Orobanche coerulescens | reverse complement strand
GTACATGAGCTTCTGGTAAAAATTGAGTCGGGCTCTTTTATTGATTTTAATGGATATTTTTGTATATTTGTGTCCCAATGGATATTAGAATTTGAATTTGACCATATTTGGCGGAGTGCGGACCTCAAACGGGTACGTCTGAAAGCTTGATTTTGAAGGATCGTCAAAGGGTAGTACATGAGTTTGTGGCAAAAATTGATTCGGGCTCTTTTATTGATTTATAATGGATAATTTTGTATAATTGTGTCCCTATGGATCAGTTTAGTACATGAGCTTCTAGAAAAATTGAGTTGGGCTCTTTTATTTATTTTTAACGGATATGTTTGTATATTCATGTCCATATTGATATTAGAATTTGAATTTGACAATATTTGGCGAGTCGGACCTCAAGCGGGGCTGATATAGAAAGCGATTTTGAAGGATCGTCAAAGGTAAAAATTGAGTCGGGCTCTTTTATTGGTTTTAATGGATATTTTTGCATATTTGTGTCCCAATGGATATTAGAATTTGAATTCGACCATTTTGGCGGACTGCGGACCTCAAACAGGGCTGAAATAGAGAAAGCCAGATTTTGATGGATCATCGAAGGGTAGTACATGAGCTTCTGGTAAAAATTGAGTTGGGCTCTTTTATTGATTTTTAATGAATATTTTTGTATATTTGTGTCCCTATGGATATTAGAATTTGAATTTGACCATTTTGGCGGACTGCGGACCTCAAACAGGGCTGAAATAGAGAAAGCCAGATTTTGAAGGATCGTCAAAGGGGGTAGTACATGAGCTTGGCAAAAATTGAGTCGGTCTCTTTTATTTATTTTTAATGGATATTTTGGAAATTTGTGTCCCTATGGATATTAGAATTTGAATTTGACCATACTTACGGAGTGCGGACCTCAAATGGGGCTGGTATAGAGAAAGCCAGATTTTGAAGGATCGTCAAATGGGGTAGTATATGAACTTTTGGAAAAAATTGAGTCGGGCTCTTTTATTGATTATTAATGTATATTTTTGTATATTTGTGTACCTATGGATATTAGAATTTGAATTTGACCATATTTAGCGGACCGCGGACCTCAAACGGGGCTGATATAGAGAAAGCCAGATTTTGAAGGATCGTCAGGTAGTACATGAGCTTCTGGTAAAAATTGAGTTGGGCTCTTTTATTGATTTTTAATGGATATTTTTGTATATTCGTGTCCCTAGGGATATTAGAATTTGAATTTGACCATATTTGGCAGAGTTCAGATCTCAAACGGGGCTGATATAGAGAAAGCCAGATTTTGAAGGATCGTCAAAGGGGTAGTACATGAGCTTCTGGTAAAAATTGAATCGGGCCCTTTTATTGTTTTTTCATGAATATTTTTCTATATTTGTGTCCCTATGGGTATTAGAATTTGAATTTGACCATTTTGGCTGAGTGCGGACCTCAAGCGGGGTGAAATAGAGAAAGTCAGATTTTGATGGATCATCGAAGGGTAGTACATGAGCTTCTGGTAAAAATTGAGTTGGGATCTTTTATTGATTTTTAATGGATATTTTGGTAATTTGTGTCCCTATGGATATTAGAATTTGAATTTGACCATACTTGGCAGAGTGCGGACCTCAAACGGGGCTGGTATAGAGAAAGCCAGATTTTGAAGGATCGTCAAATGGGGTAGTACATGAACTTTTGGAAAAAATTGAGTCGGGCTCTTTTATTGATTATTAATATATATTTTTGTATATTTGTGTCCCTATGGATATTAGAATTTGAATTTGACCATATTTAGCGGACCGCGGACCTCAAACGGGGCTGATATAGAGAAAGCCAGATTTTGAAGGATCGTCAAGGTAGTACATAAGCTTCTGGCAAAAATTGAGTCGGGCTCTTTAATAGATTTTTAATGGATATTTTTGTATATTTGTGTCACTGTGGATATTAGAATTTGAATTTGACCATATTTGGCGGAGTGCGGACCTCAAACGGGGCGTCTGAGAAAGCCTGATTTTGAAGGATCGTCAAAGGGGTGGTACATGAGTTTGTGGCAAAAATTGATTCAGGCTCTTTTATTGATTCCTAATGGATAATTTTGTATAATTGTGTCACTATGGATATAAGAATTTGAATTTGACCATATTTGGCAGAGTGCGGACCTCAAATGGGGCTGATACAAAGAAAGCCAGATTTCGAAGGATCGTCGAAGGGGTAGTACATGAGCTTCTGGTAAAAATTGAGTCGGGCTCTTTTATTGATTTTAATGGATATTTTTGTATATTTGTGTCCCAATGGATATTAGAATTTGAATTTGACCATATTTGGCGGAGTGCGGACCTCAAACGGAGTGATCTGAGAAAGCCTGATTTTGAAGGATCGTCAAAGGGGTAGTACATGAGTTTGTGGCAAAAATTGATTCGGGCTCTTTTATTGATTTATAATGGATAATTTTGTATAATTGTGTCCCTATGGATCAGTTTAGTACATGAGCTTCTAGAAAAAATTGAGTTGGGCTCTTTTATTGATTTTTAACGGATATTTTTGTATATTCATGTCCATATGGATATTAGAATTTGAATTTGACCATATTTGGCAGAATTCAGACCTCAAACGGGGCTGATATAGAGAAAGCCAGATTTTGAAGGATCGTCAAAGGTAAAAATTGAATCGGGCCCTTTTATTGATTTTCATGAATATTTTTGTATATTTGTGTCCCTGTGGATATAAGAATTTGAATTTGACCATTTTGGCGGAGTGCGGACCTCAAACGGGGCTGAAATAGAGAAAGTCAGATTTTGATGGATCATCGAAGGGTAGTACATGAGCTTCTGGTAAAAATTGAGTTGGGCTCTTTTATTGATTTTTAATGAATATTTTTGTATATTTGTGTCCCTATGGATATTAGAATTTGAATTTGACCATTTTGGCGGACTGCGGACCTCAAACAGGGCTGAAATAGAGAAAGCCAGATTTTGAAGGATCGTCAAAGGGGTAGTACATGAGCTTGGCAAAAATTGATCGGGCTCTTTTATTTATTTTTAATGGATATTTTGGAAATTTGTGTCCCTATGGATATTAGAATTTGAATTTGACCATACTTACGGAGTGCGGACCTCAAATGGGGTGGTATAGAAAGCCGATTTTGAAGGATCGTCAAATGGGGTAGTATATGAACTTTTGGAAAAAATTGAGTCGGGCTCTTTTATTGATTATTAATGTATATTTTTGTATATTTGTGTACCTATGGATATTAGAATTTGAATTTGACCATATTTAGCGGACCGCGGACCTCAAACGGGGCTGATATAGAGAAAGCCAGATTTTGAAGGATCGTCAGGTAGTACATGAGCTTCTGGTAAAAATTGAGTTGGGCACTTTTATTGATTTTTAATGAATATTTTTGTATATTTGTGTCCCTATGGATATTAGAATTTGAATTTGAGCATTTTGGCGGACTGCGGACCTCAAACAGGGCTGAAATAGAGAAAGCCGGATTTTAAAGGATCGTCAAAGGGGGTAGTACATGAACTTCTGGCAAAAATTGAGTCGGGCTCTTTTATTGATTTTTAATGGATATTTTGGTAATTTGTGTCCCTATGGATATTAGAATTTGAATTTGACCATACTTGGCGGAGTGCGGACCTCAAACGAAATTTGGTATAGAAAGCCAGATTTTGAAGGATCGTTAAATGGGGTAGTACATGAACTTTTGGAAAAAATTGAGTCGGGCTCTTTTATTGATTATTAATGTATATTTTTGTATATTTGTGTCCCAATGGATATTAGAATTTGAATTTGACCATATTTGGCGGAGTGCGGACCTCAAACGGGGCGTCTGAGAAAGCCTGATTTTGAAGGATCGTCAAAGGGGTAGTACATGAGTTTGTGGCAAAAATTGATTCGGGCTCTTTTATTGATTTATAATGGATAATTTTGTATAATTGTGTCCCTATGGATCAATTTAGTACATGAGCTTCTAGAAAAAATTGAGTTGGGCTCTTTTATTGATTTTTAACGGATATTTTTGTATATCCGTGTCCCTATGGATATTAGAATTTGAATTTGACCATATTTGGCAGAGTTCAGACCTCAAACGGGGCTGATATAGAGAAAGCCAGATTTTGAAGGATCGTCAAAGGTAAAAATTGAATCGGGCCCTTTTATTGATTTTTCATGAATATTTTTGTATATTTGTGTCCCTATGGATATAAGAATTTGAATTTGACCATTTTGGCGGAGTGCGGACCTCAAACGGGGCTAAAATAGAGAAAGTCAGATTTTGATGGATCATCGAAGGGTAGTACATGAGCTTCTGGTAAAAATTGAGTTGGGCTGTTTTATTGATTTTTAATGAATATTTTTGTATATTTGTGTCCCTATGGATATTAGAATTTGAATTTGACGATTTTGGCGGACTGCGGACCTCAAACAGGGCTGAAATAGAGAAAGCCAGATTTTGAAGGATCGTCAAAAGGGGTAGTACATGAGCTTCTGGCAAAAATTGAGTCGGGCTCTTTCATTTATTTTTAATGGATATTTTGGAAATTTGTGTCCCTATGGATATTAGAATTTGAATTTGACCATACTTGGTGGAGTGCGGACCTCAAACGGGGCTGGTATAGAGAAAGCCAGATTTTGAAGGATCGTCAAATGGGGTAGTACATGAACTTTTGGAAAAAATTGTGTCGGGCTCTTTTATTGATTATTAATGTATATTTTTGTATATTTGTGTCCCTATGGATATTAGAATTTGAATTTGGCCATATTTAGCGGACCGCGGACCTCAAGCAGAGTGATATAGAAAGCCAGATTTTGAAGGATCGTCAGGTAGTACATGAGCTTCTGGCAAAAATTGAGTCGGGCTCTTTTATTGATTTTTAATGGATATTTTTGTATATTCATGTCCCTAGGGATATTAGAATATGAATTTGACCATATTTGGCAGAGTTCAGATCTCAAACGGGGCTGATATAGAGAAAGCCAGATTTTGAAGGATCGCCAAAGGGGTAGTACATGAGCTTCTGGTAAAAATTGAATCGGGCCCTTTTATTGTTTTTTCATGAATATTTTTCTATATTTGTGTCCCTATGGGTATTAGAATTTGAATTTGACCATTTTGGCTGAGTGCGGACCTCAAACGGGGCTGAAATAGAGAAAGTCAGATTTTGATGGATCATCGAAGGGTAGTACATGAGCTTCTGGTAAAAATTGAGTTGGGCTCTTTTATTGATTTTTAATGGATATTTTGGTAATTTGTGTCCCTATGGATATTAGAATTTGAATTTGACCATACTTGGCGGAGTGCGGACCTCAAACGGGGCTGGTATAAAGAAAGCCATATTTTGAAGGATCGTCAAATGGGGTAGTACATGAACTTTTGGAAAAAATTGAGTCGGGCTCTTTTATTGATTATTAATATATATTTTTGTATATTTGTGTCCCTATGGATATTAGAATTTGAATTTGACCATATTTAGCGGACCGCGGACCTCAAACAGGGTGATATAGAAAGCCAGATTTTGAAGGATCGTCAAAGTAGTACATAAGCTTCTGGCAAAAATTGAGTCGGGCTCTTTAATAGATTTTTAATGGATATTTTTGTATATTTGTGTCACTATGGATATTAGAATTTGAATTTGACCATATTTGGCGGAGTGCGGACCTCAAACGGAGCGTCTGAGAAAGCCTGATTTTGAAGGATCGTCAAAGGGGTGGTACATGAGTTTGTGGCAACAATTGATTCAGGCTCTTTTATTGATTCCTAATGGATAATTTTGTATAATTGTGTCACTATGGATATTAGAATTTGAATTTGACCATATTTGGCAGAGTGCGGACCTCAAATGGGGCTGATACAAAGAAAGCCAGATTTCGAAGGATCGTCGAAGGGGTAGTACATGAGCTTCTGGTAAAAATTGAGTCGGGCTCTTTTATTGATTTTAATGGATATTTTTGTATATTTGTGTCCCAATGGATATTAGAATTTGAATTTGACCATATTTGGCGGAGTGCGGACCTCAAACGGGCGTCTGAAAGCTGATTTTGAAGGATCGTCAAAGGGGTAGTACATGAGTTTGTGGCAAAAATTGATTCGGGCTCTTTTATTGATTTATAATGGATAATTTTGTATAATTGTGTCCCTATGGATCAGTTTATTACATGAGCTTCTAGAAAAAATTGAGTTGGGCTCTTTTATTGATTTTTAACGGATATTTTTGTATATTCGTGTCCATATGGATATTAGAATTTGAATTTGACCATATTTGGCAGAGTTCAGACCTCAAACGGGGCTGATATAGAGAAAGCCAGATTTTGAAGGATCGTCAAAGGGGTAGCACATGAGCTTCTGGTAAAAATTGAATCGGGCCCTTTTATTGATTTTTCATGAATATTTTTGTATATTTGTGTCCCTATGGATATAAGAATTTGAATTTGACCATTTTGGCGGAGTGCGGACCTCAAACGGGGCTGAAATAGAGAAAGTCAGATTTTGATGGATCATCGAAGGGTAGTACATGAGCTTCTGGTAAAAATTGAGTTGGGCTCTTTTATTGATTTTTAATGAATATTTTTGTATATTTGTGTCCCAATGGATATTAGAATTTGAATTTGACCATTTTGGCGGACTGCGGACCTCAAACAGGGCTGAAATAGAGAAAGCCAGATTTTGAAGGATCGTCAAAGGGGGTAGTACATGAGCTTCTGGCAAAAATTGAGTCGGGCTCTTTTATTTATTTTTAATGGATATTTTGGAAATTTGTGTCCCTATGGATATTAGAATTTGAAGTTGACCATACTTGCGGAGTGCGGACCTCAAACGTGGCTGGTATAGAGAAAGCCAGATTTTGAAGGATCGTCAAATGGGGTAGTACATGAACTTTTGGAAAAAATTGAGTCGGGCTCTTTTATTGATTATTAATGTATATTTTTGTATATTTGTGTCCCTATGGATATTAGAATTTGAATTTGACCATATTTAGCGGACTGCGGACCTCAAACGGGGCTGATATAGAGAAAGCCATATTTTGAAGGATCGTCAGGTAGTACATGAGCTTCTGGTAAAAATTGAGTTGGGCTCTTTTATTGATTTTTAATGAATATTTTTGTATATTTGTGTCCCTATGGATATTAGAATTTGAATTTAACCATTTTGGCGGACTGCGGACCTCAAACAGGGCTGAAATAGAGAAAGCCGGATTTTGAAGGATCGTCAAAGAGGGTAGTACATGAACTTTTGGCAAAAATTGAGTCGGGCTCTTTTATTGATTTTTAATGGATATTTTGGTAATTTGTGTCCCTATGGATATTAGAATTTGAATTTGACCATACTTGGCGGAGTGCGAACCTCAAACGGGGCTGGTATAGAAAGCGATTTTGAAGGATCGTCAAATGGGGTAGTACATGAACTTTTGGAAAAAATTGAGTCGGGCTCTTTTATTGATTATTAATGTATATTTTTGTATATTTGTGTCCCTATGGATATTAGAATTTGAATTTGACCATATTTAGCGGACCGTGGACCTCAAACGGGGCTGATATAGAGAAAGCCAGATTTTGAAGGATCGTCAAATGGGGTACATGAGCTTCGGGCAAAAATTGAGTCGGGCTCTTTAATTGATTATTAATCTATATTTTTGTATATTTGTGTCCCTATGGATATTAAAATTTGAATTTGACCATATTTGGCGGAGTGCGGACCTCAAACGGGGCTGGTACAGAGAAAGTCAGATTTTGCAGGATCGTCAAATGGGATAGTACATGAACTTTTGGAAAAAATTGAGTCGGGCTCTTTTATTGATTATTAATGTATATTTTTGTATATTTGTGTCCCTATGGATATTAGAATTTGAATTTGACCATATTTAGCGGACCGCGGACCTCAAACGAGGCTGATATAGAGAAAGCCAGATTTTGAAGGATCGTCAAGGTAGTACATGAGCTTCTAGCAAAAATTGAGTCGGGCTCTTTAATTGATTTTTAATGGATATTTTTGTATATTTGTGTCACTATGGATATTAGAATTTGAATTTGACCATATTTGGCGGAGTGCGGACCTCAAACGGGGCTGATACAGAGAAAGTCTTATTTTGAAGGATCGTCAAAGGGGTGGTACATAAGTTTGTGGCAAAAATTGATTCGGGCTCTTTTATTGATTCCTAATGGATAATTTTGTATAATTGTGTCACTATGGATACTAGAATTTGAATTTGACCATATTTGGCAGAGTGCGGACCTCAAATGGGGCGGATACAAAGAAAGCCAGATTTCGAAGGATCGTCGAAGGGTAGTACATGAGCTTCTGGTAAAAATTGAGTCGGGCTCTTTTATTGATTTTAATGGATATTTTTGTATATTTGTGTCCCAATGGATATTAGAATTTGAATTTGACCACATTTGGCGGAGTGCGGACCTGAAATGGGGCTGATACAGAGAAAGCCTGATTTTGATGGATCGTCAAAGGGGTAGTACATGAGTTTGTGGCAAAAATTGATTCGGGCTCTTTTATTGATTTCTAATGGATAATTTTGTATAATTGTGTCCCTATGGATTAGTTTAGTACATGAGCTTCTAGAAAAAATTGAGTCGGGCTCTTTTATTGATTTTTAACGTATATTTTTGTATATTCATGTCCCTATGGATATTAGAATTTGAATTTGACCATATTTGGCGGAGTGCGGACCTCAAATGGGGCTGATACAAAGAAAGCCAGATTTCAAAGGATCGTCAAAGAGGGTATCAGCCTATACATCTAGATTACTTATATATTTTACTAATGCAGGAATATGATGCAAAGCTTTTAGATTTTGGGTTGGTAAAAGCTGGTCCAACATGGTGACATGACTCAGGTAACCACTCGACTCTTCGTTACTGAAGGTCATGCAGCTCCAGAATATTGTGCCACAGGTCTATCTTTCTGTTTGCATCTAAACTAAGTTATTAATGATAAATAACCTCGATATATTATACTTGTAGTCGTCACTGTATATATTGTTGTCTAGTATATAATGATGATTATAATTTATATGCTATTTTATTTGTCATTGTATTTGCTTAAGAATGGTGCACACTTTAAGAGAGAACTAGGAAGGAATAAAAAGAAGATAAAATCCATCTTTGGTTAGTATCCTTTGACATGAGATAGATCATGATCTTATCGAATTCTTTCAACTTCATGCTTAGACTTCAGCTCCAGAATCTCAAGTTCTTGTTCAGGATCAGAGTCCAGAAATATATTTATATTGTTATCTTACCTTACAATCTGATCATCTCATTTTGTTTAAACACATAATAAAGCTTCCCTAACTCCATCCCTTTCTATAGTACATGAATATATCTGTTAAGTAATAATACATAATCGTCCTAAATTATGTCAATGATGACTTTTTTTTTACTAGGGAAATCTATCATCATGTCAATGTTTCTTAATCATTTCAATGTTTTTTTTTTTGTTAAACAGGTCGGCTCACTACTACCAATTGTGACGTCTATAGTTTTGGAATAGTGTTGTTGGAACTTCTAATAGGACGTTTTGCTGTTGATAGAAGTAGACCTGGTTGAGAGCAGAAACTGTTAGATTGTGACAAGCGCAAGCTATTTCGAATCATGGACTCAAAGTTAGAGGGCCAGTAGTTCCGAAAAGGAGCTTATGTGGCTGCAAAACATGCATTACACAAACGTCAGAAGTGGTTAGCATTTAACAATGATGATCTTTACGAAAAAAAAAAAAAAAAAAAAAACTAGCTCAATCATCAAATAGGCATAATGCTGGATTTGGCCACCACGCTTTTGCAAATAGGCACACTTCAGTCACAAAATCTTTAGTACACCTGCTAGTTAATGTTGGAATCGATAATGATTTTAATTTTATTTTGTAAAATCAAATATCAAAGGAGCGATCTACGTTCCGAGTAGATGCTCGTGGTATATTCACTTTCTCTAAACCGATTCCCGATGAGTGAGAAATAGTGAATTAAAGTTTGTCACTTAATTGTCAATAAATGAGGGATGGCTATCCCACATTGAATAATGAGCTATCATTGTTCAAGTATATAAGGAGTTACCATTATTCATATAATAATTAATGACACATGTTGATGTAGAGGATGTTACTGATGCACTGGATCCTAATCAGAATGCCTAAATGTCTAGAGAGTCTGAATGTGGTAGGCTGAAAGTCTAGAGGAACGAATGTTCAGATGAGGCTGTTCAGTTCTCATGTCCTTGTTCATGTAATTTACTTATTTCAACTACAATAGAACCTCTATAATTTAATACTTGATAAATTAATAACCTCGATAAAATTAATAATTTGTCCGGTTCCAACTTGGGACCAGTACAAAATTGGACCCCAATCGATAAAATAATAAAATAATATTTTTTTAAATCCCAATGTAAATATATTGATCCCAACGAAACTATAAATTAATAATTACTAAAATATTCCAAAATTATAGAATTGTCTAGTAAAAAATGAATCTATAGTCACTTGTTTTTTTGTGAACTTCAAATCTATATTGAGTTCATCTTTAAATCTCCCAATTGCACTTAAGAGTTGAGGCACTGTATTCTCGTATTGCAACAAAAAGTTGTGAAGAGTTGTTGCCGCTTGGAATGCTTCTTTCCGAGTGACCGGTTCCAAAGGTACTGAATCATCATCAACTTCATCATCAACCGAATTTTGAACGGTATCCGCGATAATTTCTTCAATGCTTTGAACCTCGTAACATTCATTATTTTCACCTGAATAATCCAACAACTCATTCACATCCATTTTGTGCCGATAATGCATTCCCGTAATCAAGTTCTCAAGCTCATGAATGTCTTCTCCAGAATTTACATCGTTTAAATCATTTGAGCCGGTTGGATTAGCCGAACGAATTTTACAGTGTCGAAAGCAATTTGCTATGGACTCTTGTTTCACATTTCTCCAAGCCGAGACGGCCAAGTTGATGGCATCTAAAACATTAATCTTTTCTGGGGAAGAAATGTCCACCTCATAACCTTCCAAAATCTTACGATGAAACCTTTTACGGTAGTACATTTTAAAGGCTCTAATTATCCCAGCATCACATGGTTGAATTTTTGAAGTCATGTTTGGCGGTAGAAAAAACAACTCGATGTTTTGCAACCCTTGAATATTTTTTGAATGGACTGGACAATTATCCACTACCAAGAGAATTTTTCGACCGTGCATTTGATCATCTAGCCAACGAACATATTCTTCAAAAAGCAACCCAGTCATCCATGCTCTTTTGTTGGCACGGTATTCACAATCTAGGCTATTTAGGTTGACATTCTTAAAACAACGTGGCTTTGCATACTTACCAATGATCCAAAGAGGATTTTTTTCTGAGCCATCCTCATTGCAACAGATAACAATTGTAAGTCTTTCCTTGTCCTGTTTCCTACCTTCAAATTATTTTGTTACAAGTGAATGGTCAGCTTTAACCTGTAAAACAAACCAGTTTCATCCATATTAAAAACATCTTTCATTGGAAATTGATTAATTTTTTCCCTTACAGACTCCAATTTATTCTCCATGTCATGTGTGTCGACTGAGCCACTTTCTCCGAATCGGCGATACGATTTGATACCATGCCTTAACTTGAATTTCTCAAGCCAACCCTGTGAAAGATTATGCTCAAAAGAATCATGTGGATACAAAAGCTTCAACGTCTCAACCGCCTTCTCTATCATTAACTCTCCTGTTATATTCACACGCTCTTGATGTTGGAGAAACCATTCATAAACAACTTTCTCCATGTCCGGATACTTGGCTGCTTTGTGACGCTTGGAAGATCCATGTTTGTCAAAGTTAGCCGATAGGAACTCCGATAATCTCTTAAGAGTGTTTGATATTGTTCCTTGACTAACTTTCAAATCGAAAGTTTTGTCAACCCACTGCACCAAATCTTGTTGAGTGCATCCTTGGTGATCTCTCTGATACTCGCATAATAATTTTCGTTGTTGATTGGTCATCGTTGATTTTTTAACACCTTTTAGTTTAGAAGCCATAGTTGATGTGATTTTAAAATTTGTCATTAGACATTTTATAGTGATTAATCTAGATCTATGTACATTGAACTTCACAAGTTCATTAATTTGTGAATGTACATAGGAATTTTGAAGGTCCTTGTTTCTGTTTTATTCAAATAGGTAAAGTGAACGAACATGGAAATTTTGAAGGTCGGTGAATTAATTTGAGAGTTGCTCACGAATATAAGCCAACTCTTTAAATTAATAATTTATTAATTTATCGATATAATAATATCTCGCTAAATTAATAAAATATCTCGGTCCCAACATTATTAATTTATAGAGGTTTTACTGTATATATAAACCTTTAGGTACTGAGGAGAAAAAAACAACTTTTGATTAAGCAATAAAATATAGTTCAGATTGTGATTCCATCTTGTTCTTTGAGTGCTTACGCTGCGTCAGGTGGTATCAGAGACTAATGGCGAACCAAGGCGGTATCGGTGGTCTTAATGGCGATGCTCATGAGACTAGAGCCCCACTTGTCGGGGAGGAGGCGTTGCAACGATTGGAGCAGCATTTACAGGGACACTTGGAGCAGCAAATAGATCGCAGATTCCGTCGCTTTGAGGAGCGATTTAATGAAATTGCAGATAGGCTTGATGCTCTCAGTGTTGATGGGAACCGAAATCGGGTTAATGATAGAAGGCCAAGAGGAGATGCACCTCGTAGAGATCCTATCAACAGAACTATTCCCGTTCGCAGAAAAAAACAATCGAACTGATGATTCTTCCAGCGAGGAGGATGAATATGAAGAGGTGTTGAATAGCATATATGGTGGCAGGCGTAGGAATGTTGGACAGTGGAGAAGGTATGATGATAGAGAGGGATACGACTTCAAACTAAAGGTCGATATTCCAAGTTTTAATGGTGGTTTGGGAATAGAAGATTTCCTGGATTGGATCGCAGATATTGACGGCTTCTTCGACTATATGGAGACTCCAGAAGATAGGAGGGTCATATTAGTCGCTTGTAGATTGAAGGGTGGTGCTTCAACTTGGTGGGATAAAATGCAGAGAACACGAGAACGAGAAGGCAGGGACCAGATTCGAACGTGGTATAGGATGAAGAGGCTGCTAATGCGCGAATTTCTGCCTCCCGACTACGAGCAGATCCTGTTTCAGCAGTACCAAAGATGCCAATAAGGTACCCGCACTGTCCACGAATACACTGCAGAATTTATGCGACTAGCTGAAAGGAACAATCTGCTGGAAACGGAGGGGGCAGCAGGTGGCTAGGTATCTTGATGGTCTGAAGCCTTTTATTCGAGATAAAATTGGAGTTCAAGTGTTAAAGACCCTAACCGAAGCAAAAAAGTTGGCTTTGAAAGCTGAATTAATGCAATTTGAGAAAAGCAAGCGGGGTTTTGACACTTTTCGACCTTCAGGTTGGGGGGAAAGATAAAGGCAGCGCAAGAATCTTATGGGCGAGGAGGACGATATAATGGCAGTAATTATAAAAGCGACAAAACTCAGGAAGATAAGGCAGCAACATCGAGTGAAAATCACCCGCTGGCAGAAGCTAAGGAGAGGGACGCTCAAGGACGGAAAACTACCAACCCTTACGCTAGACCAACGTCGGGAAAGTGTTATAGGTGCAACCAACCAGTCATAAATCGAATGAATGCCCTCAAAGGAAAGCAAACAAATGCGGCTTTCGGAGAAGAAGAGGATGAAGCATTTTACGTGAACCGGATGGCGAAGAAGAAGAATTTGAGGAGGGAGAAACAAGGGAAGCGAAGCTGTGTTGTGCGAAGAATAATGTTAGCTCCAAAGCGGGAAGAGACTTCTCGTGGAATCAACTTTTCGAACGCGGTGTACCATTCATGGTAAGATTTTGGAGTATTGATTGTGGTGGTAGCATGGAGAATATTATAGGGAAGGAAGCATTAAAAAGGTTAGAGGTGCGGTGAAAAGCATCCAGCCCTTACTCTGCGGGATGGATAAAGTCTCATGCTAGGAAATATAGAAATGTGAGCGTTGCAAAATTTCTTTTTCGATTGGCAAGTATAGTGATGAAGTCTATTGTAATATTGTGGATATGGATGTGTGTCATTTGTTGTTTGGGAGACCATGGCAATATGATGTGGATGCGCAACATTCGGGCCGTAACAATCAGTATAGCTTCTTGAAGGATGGAACAAAGTACACATTCTTGCCATTCTGAGAACAAAAGCAAGCAATCTGCAGAAAAGGAGTTTCTCACTTTGACTCGCAGGTTTGAGACTGAAATGAAGGAGACTAGGCAGGTTTATGCTCTAATAATGAAGCAAGTGTGTTATGTTGAAAATAGACCAAAGTTGGAGGAACATCCTGAAGCTATAAGGCCTTTATTATCAGAATTTCAGGAAGTAATGCCCGATGAGATTCCTGATGGCTTACCCCCCATGAGAGATATTCAACATCATATTGACTTGATTCCCGGAGCGAGTTCGCCAAATCTAAGTAAGATCCTTAAGGAGAAAGTGGAGGAGTTGCTAAGAAAGGGGCTTATTCAAGAGAGTATGAGTCCTTGTGCGGTGCCTGCCTTATTAACCCCAAAGAAGGACGGAAATTGGAGAATGTGTGTTGATAGTCGTGCAATGAACAAAATTACAGTTGGTTACAAATTTCCCATTAGAAATTTGGATGACATGTTGGACAGATTACATGGAGCAAAGTGGTTTTCAAGGCTTGACTTGAAAAATGGGTACCATCAGATTCGAATTAGACCTGGGGACGAGTGGAAGATGGCATTCAAGACGAAGGAAGGGTTATTTGAATGGTTAGTGATGCCTTTCGGACTTCCCAACGCTCCGAGTACTTTCATGAGACTTATGAATCAAGTATTGAAACCTTTTATTGATAAATTTGTTATTGTATACTTCGATGATATTTTGATTTATAGCAAGACCGAGGAGGAGCACGTGTCGCAATTGCGAGAAGTGCTTACAGTTTTGCGGGCCAACAAGTTATATGTTAACCTCAAGAAATGCAGTTTTCTTACTAATAAATTGCTATTTCTGGGGTACATTGTGAGTCATGGGGGAATTCAGGTGGATGATACGAAGGTAAAGGCAATTAGAGATTGGCCTATTCCAAAAACGGTGTCTGAAGTACGGAGTTTCCATGGGTTGACCACTTTTTACAGGCGCTTTATCAAGAACTTTAGTACCATTGGAGCACCTATTACCGAGTGCATGAAGAAGGGGAGGTTTTACTGGGGCGATGAAGCTGATAAAATCTTTGCTATTCTGAAAGAAAAATTGTGTACTGCGCCCGTCTTAGCGTTACCAGATTTTGAGAAGCTTTTTGAGGTAGATTGTGATGCTAGCGGTGTTGGCAATGGGACTGTTCTTTGTCAAGAATGGAGGCCAGTTTGCTATTTTAGCGAGAAGCTCAGCGATGCTAGGCAGAAATGGAGCACTTATGACAAGGAATTCTATTCGGTTGTCCGGGCTTTGAAGATATGGGAGCACTATCTCATTGGTAAAGAATTTATTCTTTATTCTTACCACTGAGGCTCTCAAATATCCAAACAGCCAAAAGCGAATTAGCAAGGATATGCACGCACGTTGGTGCCAATTTCTTCAGAAGTTCCCATTCAGATTACAACACAAGAGTGGAGTGCAAAATATTGTGGCTGATGCATTAAGTCGAAGAGCAGGTTTGTTAATCACTTTGAGGTATGAGATAATTGGGTTTGAACAACTCAAGGTGTGTTATGCGGGAGATGAAGATTTTGGACAGATTTGGGAAATGTGCGTGAATGGGCAACCTATGCAAGAGTTTTATGTGCACGATGACTACTTAATGCGTGGAAATCAGCTTTGTCTTCCTCGGACATCATTACGAGAAAAGGTAATTTGTGATTTTACATGCTGATGGACTTGCTGCACATTTGGGGCGAGACAAAACAATAGCTGCAGTTCGGGAGAGATTTTATTGGCCACACATGCTTCGAGATGTGACTAGGTATGTACAAAGTTGTTATGTTTGCCAAACGACTAAGGGTCAATCCAAAAATACTGGTCTTTATATGTCTTTGCCTATCCCGGAAAATATTTGGAAAGACTTGTCTATGGATTTCGTGTTGGGACTGCCTAGAACACAAAGATGGGCAGATTCTGTTTTCGTTGTCGTTGATAGATTTTCGAAGATGACCCATTTTATTCCTTGCAAAAAGACTTCGGATGCAATTGCTGTGGCTAGATTGTTTTTCAAAGAAGTGGTTCGTTTGCATGGAATACCAAGAACAATCACTTCGGATAGAGGCAGTAAGTTCCTTGGGCATTTTTGGCGAACATTGTGGAAATTGTTTGATTCTTCTTTGAATTTCAGTAGCACTACTCACCCTCAGACAGATGGTCAAACTGAGGCGGTAAATCGTACATTGGGGAATATGGTTCGCAGCATTTGTGGCAATAAACCAAAGCAGTGGGATATTTTCTTGCCTCAAGCCGAGTTCGCTTACAACAATGCGATTCACAGTGCTACGGGCATGTCTCCTTTCTCTATAGTGTACACGAAAGTGCCACAGCACACCTTGGATCTGATCCAGCTACCAAAGGGTGCAACTAGCAATGGGGCAGCGACTCATATGGCCAAACAAGTTGTGGAAGTGCACAAGGAAGTCAAGCAAAAATTGGAGGAGACTAACAAAAAGTACAAAAGAGCTGCAGATAAGCATCGGAGGCAATAAGTATTTTCGGTGGGGGATCAAGTAATGGTGTTCCTAAGGCGAGAGAGGTTTCCAGTTGGCACTTATTGTAAACTTCAGCCTAAGAAGTATGGACCATATGCAGTCAAGAGAAAGATCAATGATAATGCTTATGACATTGATCTTCCTAAGAGTATGGGCATTTCAAATACTTTTAATGTTGCTGATTTATCTCCGTTTTACCCTTCCAATGCACCTTTATACAGGCAGGAGTCCAACTCGAGGACGAGTTTTCCAAGTGGAGGAGGCTGATGTAGAGGATGCGATGCTTTGAATCCTAATCGCCTAAATGTCTAGAGTCCGAATGTGGTAGTTTGAAAGTCTAGGGAATGAATGTTCGAGATGAGGTACATTCGATTCTCATGTCCTTGTTCATGTAATTTACTTATTTCAACTATATATAAACCTTTAGGTACTGAGGAGAAAAAAAACAACTTTTGATTAAGCAATAAAATATAGTTCAGATTGTGATTCCATCTTGTTCTTTGAGTGCTTACGCTGCGTCACATGTGTATGGGCTTAAAGCCCACACGCGCACACATGCGAGCGCCGCCGCCCGCCCGCCTCGGCGGCGAGCCGCATGCCTTGACAATTGGTCTTTGGGTGGTGGCCTTAGCTTGCTTAAAGAATTTTTTGGACTAGCTCAACAATATTGTTGGGCTCGTATGTACACATAAGGATGTCCAGGTACATCCCTGAAGCGGTTAAGGGCAGATACATCTTAACTGTTCAAATTCAGCCAATAACGAGCAGTAACCTCCCAGGTGTAGGAGTTAAGGTTGCCTTACTGTTCAAATTCACCCAAAAAACGGGCAGTAACCTCCCAGGTGTAATACAGTGGCTTATAATCCGGCTTATAACCGCTTATTTGCAAATTTGAGTATGGTTTTGAAATTTTAAAATCACGCAGAAGTAAATTGCAAAGTATATATAATATTACAAGAAGTCGTAATTAATTATTATCGCTTATTTTTTTTTGTTCCTCCTTTAACTAAATATTTCATTTGAAAAATATTTTAATAACTTAGATGATCTATAGCTCTAGTTAATTTGGAAAGCAACAATTAAGGGCTAGGTAGTCTTAGATAATCATATACATAAAATATCTTAAAAAATCAATAGAATTACATGGATGATTATAGTGTAAAATCATATATCCTTAAATTTTTTTTGACAATAATATGACAATTCAAATAACTTGGAAGCAATTGAGACAATTCAGATAAATTTGGAATTAATAATTAAGGACTAAATAGTTTTGGAGTAATTAATCTATTTAGTTTAAGCAAATTTAATCTGAAAAGAACCACTGATCTTGTTGCATTTGCAGAATCTGCACAAAGAACAGTTTTGTATTCAATCTGCAGCAAATTCTCAGAGCAGAACGACACTTGAAAGTGTCATGTCGGATTGGAGTATTTTGCAGGCCGTTGGAGCAAATAGACAAGATAACATGTAATATATGATTAGTAATTCATCATTGACCAAGGCAGAGTACAATATAGTATATATTTGTTTAACTGGTGAGATGTTCTTTTTTTTTCAGATCTTCGTAGATGCTACACATCTCCTCAAATGTTGGGTCAGTTCTTTGGTAGCTTATGCTTGCATGACGTAGAGCAGAAAGTCCTTGGTTGGGTTGGTATCCAACTTTTTTGAAACGTTTACCCATTGGTTATGGCCGGATCCTGTTTTGCTTCAAAGCACTACAAGTAGCGCACCTCGTTCTTTGCTTCTGCCTATTCAAAATCCTGGAACAGATGGTTTTTGTTCGTCAAATGTGACCAGCTGGACCATTCGGAAAATTAGGAGCGAGTTGATGCAAGGATTTAATATGGCACAGGTATTTGTATTACAAAATGGAAATTTTAGCTATGATACCTATATGTTCTTGTACCTGAATGTGACTATCTTTTGAATGTGACAGAATCTATCACGGATGTGGGCTTTGCTGTTGGAGCAATTTCCATACTACCGTGTGTATAGGAGGTTCATAAAGGTCCGGATTTCAATTGCGGAAAGCAATTTAGACAAATGGTTAGGATTTGTGAAGTCAAGCATAGCTGTCCTAGTTTGTTTGGTAAGTTTTTTGTCGTTTTCTCGTATATTTCTCTTTGGCCATGCTTGTTTCACAAGATTAGATAGGGGATAGGATTATAATCTTCTAAAATATTTAATCCCATGCTTGTGTCGGGAAAACATATTTAAGAGACGACACAAATATGTTTTCACGACACAAACATGTGATTAAATATTTTAGAAGATTATAATCATATCCCCTATCTAATCTTGTGAAACAAGCATGGCCAAAGAGAAATATACGAGAAAACGACAAAAAACTTACCAAACGAACTAGGACAGCTATGCTTGACTTCACAAATCCTAACCATTTGTCTAAATTGCTTTCCGCAATTGAAATCCAGACCTTTATGAACCTCCTATACACACGGTCGTATGGAAATCGCTCCAACAGCAAAGCCCACATCCATGACAGATTGTGTCACATTCAAAAGACAGTCACATTCAGGTACAAGAACATATGGGTATCATAGCTAAAATTTCCATTTTGTAATACAAATACCTGTGTCATATTAAATCCTTGCATCAACTCGGTCCTAATTTTCCGGATGGTCCAGCTGGTCACATTTGACGAACAAAAACTATATGTTCCAGATTTTTGAATAGACAGAAGCAAAGAACGAGGTGCGCTACTTCTAGTGCTTTGAAGCAAAACAGGATCCGGCCATAACCAATGGGCAAACGTTTCAAAAAAGTTGGATACCAACCCAGCCAAGGACTTTCTGTTGTACGTCATGCAAGCATAAGCTACCAGAGAACTGGCCCAACATTTAAGGAGACGTGAGAACTGGCCCAATATTTAAGGAGACGTGTAACATCTACGAAGATCTGAAAAAGAAAGAACATCTTATCAGTTAAGCAAATATATTACTCTGCCTTGGTCAATGATGAATTACTAATCATATATTACATGTTATCATACTTGTCTATTTGCTCCAACGGCCTGCAAAATACTCCAATCCGACATGACACTTTCAAGTATCGTTCTGCTCTGAGAATCTGCTGCAGATTGAATACAAAGCTGTTCTTTGTGCAAATTCTGTAAATGCAACAAGATCAGTGGTTCTTTTCAGATTAAATTTGCTTAAACTAAATAGATTAATTACTCCAAAACTATTTTGTCCTTAATTATTAATTCCAAATTTATCTGAATTGTCTCAAATGCTTCCAAGTTATTTGAATTGTCATATTATTGTCAAAAAAATTTTTAAGGATATATGATTTTACACTATAATTATCCACGTAATTCTATTGATTTTCTAAGATATTTTATGTATATGATTATCCAAGATTACCTAGCCCTTAATTGTTGCTTTCCACAAATTAACTAGAGCTATAGATCATCTAAGTTATTAAAATGTTTTTCGAATGAAATATTTAGTTAACGAAGGAAGAACAAAAAAAAAAAGCGATAATAATTAATTACGACTTCTTGTAATATTAGACATACTTTGCAATTTACTTTTGCTTGATTTTAAAATTTCAAAACCATACTCAAATTTGTAAATAAGCTATTATAAGCCAGATTATAAGCCACCGTATGCCACACACACGGGCAAATGCGAGATCCACCTCTACCCCGTGCATATTAAATTTGAGTAAAGGGACTTTGGCCCCTTCAACACCTCTCACATTCTTTGAAGCAGGATGGGTGTCAACAAGCTGGCGTAACTGCACAAAAAAATCATGCTACACAAGGCAAATACAAAACGTTAAAAGAGAAAATACAGGCATTTTGAAATTTGAAGTATAAAACTCACACTTACTTCCAACGACGCTAGTTCTGGTGCTACTACTAGAATGTCCATATCAGAATTCCTAGAGTACACCTGAATCCAAATACATACAAAAATGCATCAGTGACTCTCATATAACAACCCCATTTCACCAAAATTAATAGAAGATATCATAAAACTAAAACTTCAAATCATCACGTATCATAGCTTTATTAGCGCCCTATTCAGCCTTCTACTTCCCTTTAATGGTATTAGGTGCCAAACCATGTTCAGAATCTTAAATTGATCAAGTATGCAAGAGTGAGCATCAGTTATGCTCAACAAGTCCCATGCATATAAACAAAAGATATAACATATTGGTATTATCAGTAAATTTAAAGAGTGCCAAATTCACATATAAAGTCGAAGAAGAAATAAAGGACAGTGTAAATAAGTATAAGAGACATGCATACTCGTCTTCCATCAACAGTGGCTTATAACCAACATTTAGCCCACAATCCCTTTTCCCTCCAACCACCTTATGGGATTGGGTTGTAAATATTATCAAGATATAACATAAGCCCGCATAAATATGTAATCAACCTAACGTTATCAAACTACAAGAAAAGATTGCGGTAAGAAAAAGCTTACTGCCCTCTCAATTTGGAGTCATGTCGATACTTCGCAAGAAATTTAAATCAAGTTTGGCAAAATTGGGATGATATGCAATAAATAAGCAGCAACAAAGTAGCTTAATAGGAAACAAAAGATAACAATTTACAAAGAATTTACGAAGGGTTAAAAGAGTAAAGGACTTGCTTGCCTTGGCCTAGTTAAACTAATTAGCTTTCTCTTTTACACTTCTTTTGCTTTTAAATTGCTTTTCCCTCTTAATACTTGTTCTAATTAGATACAAGTTTCATCTGAGTCACACAACATAAGAGCATCGGAGCATGATCAACCCCTAACACAAACATCTCTTTTAAAAGACAATCATGATACAGTCTTATGACCTTAAAGAATTCAACTACTCTTCAACAGTATCTACTCCCCTACTCATATATACAAGATATCACCAAGGTTTAGAATTGAAATTCAATTTACCTCCAATGCATAAGAGCCATAAGGAACAATTTCTGCATTTAGTTCTTTCAAGATATCACCAAGGTTTAGAATTGAAATTCAATTTACCTACAATGCATAAGAGCCATAAGGAACAATTTCTGCATTTAGTTCTTTCATATCACTCCGAATTGCGATTTCCTTAATCCAATCATTCACAATCTGATATCAAGAACCTAGTAAGACAAAACAGTGAAACATGTAAATAAATTACAAAAGGGGGAATTACCTGTTCAAGAATTTACAGTATGTGCTTGCGGATATAGATATCATCCCTTGTTGGTATGATCCCCATTTGCCTCATCCACTGAAACATTTAAATAGAGGCACAAAATTTCAAGAAATTGAAAAAGAATCAGTTTTTGTAATCAAGAAAGGCTATAAAATCACCGGCAACAGAATGTTTTGGGAGAAAGGTTCATCGGTTGTATCATTTAGAGGTAGCCACCAATCTCTTCTATACAAATCCCAGCAAGCCATTATTAAAAATATTGAAGAAAAGAATTGTGGGTGAAGGAGAGCAGGGGATGAAAGAGATTTGTTTTTTGTATGTGAGAACTATATATACACACAGACTTCTCTGATAGATAGCCGTTGGGAGCACCGCCGACAACAAATTTGAATTCCTTTTTCCTTTTCTTGTAATAGTTGATTAACTTGTTACTATAGCTAGTCTGCTATATACACGTGTAATTAGTAAATTACAAATATATGTATTATATTATTGGAGAAATATTTGATAATAACTAGTCGGTAGATATTTAGATTCTTTTTTTACTTAACCATGAACCTCATTATTAATAAATTACTTTAATTAAAGCAAATTAAATCTATTATAAAAAAATTATAATTTATCGACTAGTAATCAGTAGCTGCTATCAAAAAAAAAATCTATTTACACAAAACTTTTAGCTATGTTTCGTATATCAAAATTCTTATGCCGATCGCGCTGCACACATTACAACTGCTATATTCTTTAAGCCTATGCATATGTGAGCTGCGCATTCCTTTTACTAAAGATATATAGGTCGTGAACCAAGTCAAGACTAGGATCAAAATGTTGAATGGTAAAATCTAACATATGTATTTACTGAGATTCAAGTTCATAATCAATTGATATAGATAGAGTATTGACTTGCTTGATAGATTCATCTTACCTTCCTGCCAGCCTAGTGCCCGTAACAGTATTCTCCGATATGAAAATTGACTAGTTAGTGGGATTTCTGCTATTGGTTGTGTATGAGTACTTTCGTGAAACTGCTCTGCTTGAGCTCACGCTTAAATTGCATCGACCCTCATACTTCGCTCTGCTCTTGTGCATATGGTTAAGATTCCCTTCTATGTCAAAATCAAGGATATTATCTGACAGGACGGAAGGGAGGGGGAGTGGAGAGAAATAGATCACATTCTATCCTAGAGCTACGGAAAGACAAATCCCAGCATTCTTCCCGCAACAAACAATCGAGCACTTTTAATTAAACTCTATTATTAAAATTGAAATATAAAAAAAATATTGTCATTTATTCATCAATTGGCAATAGAATCAGATTATGATTTTACTTATTCTAAAACTTATTTTTTTAAACAGACTTCTTTACTTATTCGCCGACCAGGATATATTCTCTCTATCTCGTAACCTCCATGGGTGACCTTATAAGAGATCGATACACAATACATCACCTGATCAACCCACAAGCCATTAAATCCCATCTTCAACATGATTACTCTCAAGTATGCCCAATCCACTCTATCATAAGTTTTGCTCATGTCCAACTTAATCGCCATAAAACCCTCCTTTCCTCTGAGCTTCCTCTTCAAATAATGCATAACCTCATATGAAACCATTATATTATCTGAGACTAAACGCCCGGGAATGAGTGCATTTTGAGTATCACTTACCACTTCTCCCAACAACACTTTTAATCGGTTCGCTAAGACTTTTGTAATCACCTTCACAAGCACATTATAAAGTGATATAGGCCATAACTCCGTTACACATGTCGGATTCTTCTTTTTAGGAATTAGAACCACGGTTGTTTCATTAAGCTCCATTGGGATCGATTCATCCCTAAAAAACTTTCTAACCATTGAGACAATATATGTCCACACCACTAACCAGTGTTTCTGAAAAAACGCTGGAGTCATTCCGTCCGGTCCAGGTGATTTAACTGGATGCATTTGAAATAACACATTTTTCACTTCAAATTCAGACACTGGATTCAAAAGCTCCAAGTCTTGTTCAGTTGTTACATTGTTAGGAATACAATCAACAACTTCATCCCATTCTGATGGTGTAGTAGTGAACAACTTCTTAAAATAATCCGTAATCAGCTCTTGAAGACCATTATCCCATTCAACAAGGCCTGGGCATGGGACGGGATAGGATCATTTTTAGGTAATCCCGATCCTGTCCCATTTGAAAATTATGGGACGAACGGGATTGCACTTTTGAAAAATTGATCCCGACCGTCCCGATCCCAAATGGGATCGAGATGGGATCGGGACACGAACGGGATGAAAAATGGTCCTGTTGACCAATGTTGACTCTCAAATGAATACAATATTTGAACTTGTTACATGACAATAAATTTAATTTTTTTTTTAAACCAATCCGTTTATCAAATATCATTGTGAGTCAATTGTTAATTCTTGAACAAATGGTTTATAGAACTCTGAATGCTTTTTTATTTCACCGAAAGTAATAAATATAAAGAACATTACAACATAGTCAGATACTCATTGATCTCTACTTCTATGCACAAGTTATTCATGGTTTATGGAAGCTTCGTTCCTCGAAAGAAGTAAACGAGATATGTTAGAAATGTTAGATGATAAGACTGCTTTGGATTGGTAGTCGGATAAATTTAGTAACTAGACATTCTTACGGGACGGGACGGGATCCCATCGGGATTCGATATTTGGGCTCGCGGCCCGTCCCAAGTTTTTAAAACGGGACGGGACGGGCCCTGCGTTTTAAAATTTTGGTCTCGTCTCGTCCTGATGCGGGACGAGACGGGCCCGAGACGGGCCCGAGCCTTCGGGATTAATTGCCGAGGCCTACATTCAACCTAGTCTCCATTTTCATTTTGCAGCTTTTGAATCTGATTAGTTTGACGTCTTGCACTGGCTGTTGTGTGGAAATACTTCGTGTTCTGATCACCCGCCCGTAACCACAGTTGCTTGGATCGTTGTCTCCAAAAGATTTTCTGTTGATTAAAAATCTTAATCATTTCTTTTTTCACTTCTAAAAATCTCCTCCCTGATTCCTCATCTCGTTTGCTTCGCATCTGCTTTAACTGATTTTTGCTTTTCTTAATACGTTTCCCAAAACAGCCAGTAACCTCCTTCCCCCACTCATCAAGTCTTTCCCCGCAAATTCTTACCTTGTCCTGTATACTTAACATAGTATAATCCTCCCAGTTATCTTTTACTATCTGAGCACACAAAGGTTCGGTCAACCATGCGTTTTCAAACCGAAATCGTTTTCTTCCATACCGTCGTGCAATATCTTTTGGTTCCAAAAATAGAGGGTTGAACTGAAATATATATATATATATATATGTTCATCTCCAATTCTTTAACATACAGCCCCTTCCCTGGTTTCCACAACGATGCCATTTTATGAAAATCAATAAATGGTTCAGTTAAGAAACATCTCACCAAACACCAATGCAGATCAATATCGAACAATCCTGTTCTATCTCCCATCATAACACAACCCTCCCTGTTCCTCCTCCTCAATTGTGATAGTAGCAAACTTATCTTCCATCTCGGCCAAAGGATCTATATGATTCGCCATAATACTAACAGGGAACAATAACACACAACGAAATGAACACGACCGAACTTTCAAACCATGTCAGGTGACACGACTGCAATCTTGTGATAGTTGATTGACTTGTTACTATAATCCACACACACACACACACACACATATGCACTTTTTTTGAAGATTTAAACTTTTTAAAGGTTCATAATATGTTATATTTTTATTTATGATATTTGTTAGTCCCTGAGAGTACTGCAGAAGGGGGGTTGAATGCAATACTCATAATTTAGAATCTTTTTCCCAACAACAAAGAAAGAGATTAGTAATTATCAGTTAGAACAAATGCAAACAAAATTTTATCTAAACAAGATAGAGACTTCACAAAATAATTGATTTATTTATCTTGCGAAGGGTTTTGCTATAACCTGGGAAAAACAAAGTTTCTAGCTTTTATCTCTAGAGAGATTACAATTAAATTGTGGGAGTAGCTTTCTAAACTTGTTAGATTGTGTTCCTTGGTTACATGTGAGGTGTGAAGCTGTTTATATATTCAAGTGACAACTTCTTACAATTTGCTCACATGTGACCTTTCCTAAAATGTATACATGATAGTCTAAACATAAACCATAAACTAATCTAGATACATTCCTTTTGTAGCATACTCAATCTCTCTTGATGTAGATCTTGCATACCTTTGAATTGGTAAGCTTTGTCCTGTTCTCTCTCAAGTTTCTGTCGTAGTCTTTCAGGATTATAGCAGAGTCATGTGAGTTCTACAACACCTACTACTGAAATGTTTGTCACACTTTTTGACTTTGAAGACAAACCAAAAAGCTCCTCCCGTGAGACATCGTACCATTCTCGCCAAGTTCTGCTATCATGGGATGTTCTAAAGCTGTCAGTAAGATTATGTTAGGACTGGAGTGTCACAAGAATATCTACTGTCGTGACCTTTGCAGAATGTTGCTGTCAGTATGGTACAAAGTTGCTGTCTCAGGGCTTCTGCCAAAGTTGCTGTCAAGACTGAAAGTTACTGTCGTGAATGTTGTTGTCTTGACTGCATATCTGATGTTCCCTGTAAAGTTGTTGTTTTCGAAGATCTTGACAGCATGTTTAATCCTTGTACTTGTCATGTGTAGAGTATCTTCTGGGTCTTGAACATAATGAACTTCCATATTACATTCTTTATTACATGTATGAAAGTACAATTTGGATGATACATGGAACATTTTCTTGGTTGTGACAGTATTGTAGGTCACAAGTTGTCAGGAATAAGTCTAGAGGAGGGGTGAATAGACTTATTAAACTCTTTCCTGAAAGTCAGGTGAGTTTCTCAGCTGTGATTAAGTACAGATGACTTATGTCGTCTGCAGATAGATAGTGCGGAAGACACAGCTGAGGCCTATACAGATAACTAATGTCGACTGCAGTTAACTTCTAATGGAACAGTAAATATGAATCCAGCAGTTAAGTATAATGTGTAAAGCAGTAAATCACACAGGCACTTATAGTGATTTCAGAGGTGGGGTAATCCTCTACTAGTCCACTTCTCTCCAAACCAGTTGGAGATAAATTCACTATAACTGTCAACCACTGATAAAGGTTATAATGAATTTTCCCTAGTTACAACAGCTTCCAACCAGTGGAAAACCGTGGCCGTTGCAACTCCCTTTGACTGCCTAACACCTCCTTGTTAGGAATACTTTTGAGATTTTGATGATGTCATCTTTATATATTCAAATGTATGTTTTAAATTACTTGGCAAAATGTAAGGAAGAACCAAATGAGTATCTTCCATAGGCCAAACTGATAAGTTAGATACTTGGCAAAATGTAAAGAAGAACCAAATGAGTATCTTCTATAGGCCACATAAGTTAGGCTTAAAAATCGGCTAAGTGTAAAACAGATAAGTACATATCAGCCGAGTCTTGGTCAACTCACCTGTTTAGATAAGGTTGACCACAGACGAGTCATATCAGGCAATTCATATCAGAGAAGTTCTGGTCAAATCAATTTAATCAGCAAAGTTGGACCAGGCTGCAGTCAAGTAGCAAAGTTGGACCAGGCTGCAGTCAAGAAGGAAAGTCAAGTCATTTGTAGTCTAACCATCAGATCAGTCAAATTCAAATCAGGTCAGAAGACTACAGACAAGTCGGTACTTCAGAGAAGTTGACTGCACATCAGCCTAGTTGACCACAGAGAGGTCAGCCAAGTAATCAGCTAAGTACTCCAGTCCACGTCAGCATGCGTTGAATAGTCAAGATTTACGGAAAGTCACATGCGGGCGATTAAAGACAGATTGGAGAGATTCCCGGAAAGGATATGAATTAAGTAATTCATCCAGACCCACCAATGGAGACTTTAATCTTATTATATTCAAAAAGATTCGGCGCTATCACATGAAAGTCTTCACAACGATCGGAATTGGATTAAAATATGGGAATCCAGCCTTGCAACATTTAGAAAGATAAACAAAGAAGTTTATTTCTCCAACGGACGAATTTATTACAGATCTGCAACGGCTATGAAGAAATGCTCAAGGATCGACACCTATATATATCTGAAGATTTGAAGTTGAGCAGAACGATGAAAACAACACTTACAAGCAATCAAAGCAAACAAAGCTTTCAAAGCGAACAATAGCATCGTGAAAGAGCAAGCGTTCTAAAGTTCTTACTTGAAAAAGCTCTTAGTTGGAGAAGACAATCACTCGTGTCTTTAAAATCTGAGTTCGGGTTACCTCACTAGTTGAAGTTCGAGAGACTGTAAAGGCATCCAAGGATCGGAAATCAAGAGGTGCAAGGCAGTCAAAGGGAGTTGCAACGGCAAGGAATTCCATCGGTTGGAAGCTGTTGTAATTGGTTGAATCACTATAATATTTATCACTGGTTGAGAATTATAGTGAATTCATCTCCAACTGGTTTGGAGAAAAATGGATTAGTAGAGGATTACCTCACCTCTGAGACCACTATAACTACGTGCGTGTTTTACTGATTTCATTATCATACTTACCTGCTGCATACATACTTAAGTGTTCCATTGATTAAGTTTGTGTTCGTCATCAGCTGACTTCCGCACTTACATTGACTCTAAGTCATTTGTACCATCAGCTGAGAAACTCATCCTTTGTGGAAAAGAGTTTCAATAAGTCTATTCACCCCCCTCTAGACTTATTCCTAGACGACTTGTGACCTACAAGTGGTATCGGAGAGGTTGGTTCAATATTTAAAGAACCAGATCCATATATCGAGGATATATTTTAAGCTCATTTTAGAAATGGAACACATGCATTCTAGATTACCTGTTTTTTCAGTTGACTCGTATGATCTTTGGAAGATAAGGATGCAGGCACATTTATCTTCAATCCATGATGACATGTGGTGCGTCATAGAGGATGATCCTTTCATATTCGAGAAGGATAACACTCCTGAGGAGATTGCTGCCGGGAAGCCAGAAAAGATCCCAAAGAAGAGGACGGAGCTGACCATTGAAGAAAGAAAGCTGGCCAACCTTGACAACCGGGCCAGAGACGTGCCGTACCAGACTCTTGACAAATCAACAATGGTCAAGATCGAAAACTGCAAAAATGCCAAGGAGATCTGGGACACCCTTGCGGTGATGTGTGAAGGCACGGAGCTGATTAAAGAAAACAAGTTGTCAATTGCTACCCAGAAATTTGACAACTTCAAAATGAAGACCGGGGAATCTATAGATCAGGTGGACACAAGGTTCACAGAAATCATCAATGAAATCAACTCCCTTGGTAAAAATTATGGCAACAGGGAGATGGCCTTGAAGGTGCTAAGATCCCTTAGTCCCGAATGGAGTATGAAGGCGGTGACCATGAGGGAATCCAAAGACCTCAACAAAATAAAAATCCAGGAGCTGTTCTCCAATCTAAAAGCTTATGAATTCGAACTTCCAAGTTCATCATCTACCGAGTCTGCAGAGAAGGGAATAACCTTTACAGCCGAGTCCCCCGCCAAGAGCTTATCTGATGTCAAACCTCCAAATCCACTTGATTTCGAGAAGAAATGGCGTTCATAATGCAAAGGTTCAGCAACTTCAAAAAGAACTACTCCAAATACAAGAAGAACTATAAGGAGAACCCCAGGAAAAATCAAAAAGCTGGAAGCTGGAAGGTGGAATGTTATAATTGCCACAAGACAGGACACATCCAAATTGACTGTCCTGATCTCAAGAAGGACGAGAGCAAGAAGGAGGTGAGCAGAAAAGAAGATCGAAGGAAGGCCCTCATCGGAGAAGACCAAGAGCGAGTAGAATCAAGCAGCGGATTCTTCTCTGATGATGATGAAGAATATGATTGTCTGATGGCCAACCTAGCTGATGAAGAGGTAACATCTAAACCCTCAGTTTCAAATAATAACAGCTCAGACATGTCACAAGACATGGACTTACACGAGTCTCAGAATCGGCTTCTCAAAGATTTTGAGAGATTAAAAGCGCACACCAAATCAGATTACCAGAGAGGACCCAGCTGCAAGATGAGAATGGGCAGCTGAAAAAGGACTTTGAAAAACTCAGCCTAGAATTTAATAAAACCAAAGTTGATCTTGAAAAGCAGGCTGCAGCTAACTCTACAAACCAGGCTGATAATACCATAGCTGAGATAAAATGATTAACTGTTTTAAATAGTGAAAAATCAGCTGCACTTGCTCATGCAAAAGCTGAGTTTGCTAAACTAACTCAGCTAAGTAAAAATCAGGCAAAGGAAATAACCTCCCTGAAGGCATCTCTAACCGTGGACGAATTGTGTACAAATAAAAAGTCATTATATTCCAGATCAGGCCTTGGATATGACCCACACACTCCCTCTAGTTCTAAAACCACTTTCATCAAGGGAGAAACAATTGTCTCGACTGCTGAGCCAATATACAAACCTGTATTTCAAAATAGGAAATGGCCAAGTCACAGGTCTAAGCTGCAACCAAGGTATACAAGGCAGCCACCTAGACATGAGACTAGGCAATGGCCAAGGCAGAAGCAGCAGCCCAGACAACATGCCCACTATTATCATAGACTCCCCAAAAACAGATTTCAAAATGGGAGGGGCAAATGGAAACCTCAAGGTCATCCTAATTTTCAAAACGAACAGGTGTGGAGACCTCAAAGATTTAATAAATGGTCTCAGCCAAGATTTAGGCATGGCCCACACCATCAATTTTATGAGGCATATCCAGTACATAATCCCAACAGAGGATATAGGCCCAGACCTTACACACCTTATAGGGGTAATAACAACTTTCACAATCCCAGGAGAAACCAGTTCTCCAGAAAACCAACTAACCCCCTAGGACCCACACAGATTTGGGTACCTAAATCTCTGCTTGTCTGATTGCAGAAAAGGTGGAAGGACTACTACCACATCTCCACAAATTCAAATCTAGGAGGTGAAGAATGGTTTGTAGATTCTGGATGCTCAAGGCACATGATCGGGAACAAGAAGGTGCTGATGAATTATACTAAAGAAAAAGATCCAGATGTAACATTTGGAGATAGCTCTAGAGGTCAGACTAAAGGTTTTGGAGAGCTGCAAAGAGGAAACATCACAATATCAAAAGTTCACTATGTCAAAGGACTCAAGTATAATCTCTTGAGCATAAGCCAATTTTGTGATGAGAAGAATCTAGTAGTCTTCACCATTTGGAAATGTATGGTGATAGATATCTTATCTGGAGAAGTGAAGCTACAAGGATTCAGAAGGAGAGATGTTTATATGATATATTGGAACACACGAACTCCTAATACCTGTTTTCTATCTAAGACAATAGCTGAGAATGGATGGCTATGGCACAAGAAACTATGTCACCTAAATTTCAAAGCCATCAACAAGATTAGTTCTCAGAAGCTGGTCAGAGGACTTCCAGAAGAAGTATTCAAGAAGGAAGCTCTCTGTGATGCATGTCAAAGGAAAGCAAACAAAAGCATCATTCAAACCAGTTCAACCTACCACTCTTACAACAAGGATTTTAGATCTACTTCACATGGATCTATTTGGTCCCATCAAGCCAAGGACCTTAAGTGGCAGAAAGCACGCTCTAGTAGTAGTAGATGACTACTCAAGATACACATGGGTTGTGTTTCTCTATAAAAAGAGTGAAACACTAACCAAGTTACCTGAGCTGCTAAGGAGGATCCAGAATGAGAAATCTCTCAATCATCAAGATCAGATCAGATAGAGGAGGAGAATTTCTCAACAAGGCGATCACTGATTACAGTGATCAGAATGGGATCCAGCATAAAGTCTCTGTAGCCAGGACCCCTTAGCAGAATGGTGTTGCTGCTGAAAGAAGAAACAGAACCTTGAAGGAAGGCTGCAGTCCATGATTGCGAAGCGGACACTTGAGAGGTTACAGGCTAAAGTGTCAGCCTTGACATGTCACACTCAAAATAGGAGTATGATAATAGGGAGACATGGCAAAACTCCTTATGAGGTTTGGAATGGCAGAACACCAACTGTTGCATATTTTCATATTTTTGGTTGTAAGTGTTTCATCCACAACAACGGTAAAACTCAACTAAATGCCTTTGATGCTAAAACTGATGATGGTCTCTTTATGGGATATTCACAAAGAAGCAAGGCATATAGAGTTTTTAATAAAAGAACCTTAGTTGTGGAGGAAACACCTCATGTTGTATTTGATGAAACTACTGCTGAGTACAGGAAAAAGGTGGAGCTGATAGAGAATAAGCTCAAATCTGCAACTGTAGCGACCACTTTTCTAAAATATAATTCTTCACAATTTTAAGAAGAATAAATAAAAATTTCGCAGCGGAAATACATTTCAAAAAGACAAACTTAATAATTGCAAGTAATCTTCTCGAGTCATTGTTAAAACAAAACATACCTTGACATAAAAATAAAACAAATTGAACACTTGTTCATAAACATAGTTTGAGAGCAATAACATTAAATAAATAAACATCTAATCATAGGCTTGATCATCCCACTCTCAATCGCATGCCACATCGAGCTCCTCAACCTGAAAGGGGTTAAATAGTGGGGTGAGCTTCCAACTCGCTCAGTGTGGAGAGTACGCAATATGTCTACGTTAATTACTAAATATATTAGCAAGTATAAACAACATGACTGATAAATTCTGATGCCCGTCGGCTAGCCCGAAGGCTTTATGCACAATTAAGTGCTTCTGACTGATTTGCACATTTAAGTGCTTCTGAATGATTGCACATTTAAGTGCTTCTGACTGGTTGCACATTTAAGTGCTTCTGACTGATTGCACATTTAAGTGCTTCTGACTGATTTCACGTGCACATACGAGACAATATATAAAGCAATTAAAATAAACAAAAGCGTAATAAATCTCCACACCTGGATAAAATGCAGTTCTTGAACTTGAATGTGATGAGATGCTTGACTCGACAATTCTAGGCCCGTAAATTCTTGTTATTAACTACAATTAGTAATAATAGAAATTATTATTATTATTACTGTGATTTGTAAATATATAATAACTGGGAATAAAATACGAGGCATAGATTAAAGCCTAGTATCGGTAAGAGGCATCTAGAAGAAGTCATTGTCCATGACACAGGAATGGTGGACTCACCTGCAGATCAGCCTGAAGACCCGTCTGTAGCTGATGAAGACCCAATTGCAGATCAGTCAGGACCACAAAACCTACCTGATCCAGTTGCTGCTGATAAAGACCAATCTGTAGCTGACAAGGACCCATCTGCAGACCAGACCAGATCCCAACCTGCAGATGACAAGATGGTAGTTGATCCAGTTGCAGACCAAGGAGATCAGAACCAAGCTGATGCAGAGAGAGAAGAAATCCACCAAAGCAAATCTATCGGGGGAACAGACCCTGAGGAAGAAGACATTCCTAAGTGGATCAAAGATCATCCTATCCAACAGATCATTGGGAAGCTAACTGATGGAGTTAAGACAAGACAATCTACTCTACCCATAGGAATGGCAATATTTTCATGCTTTATGTCTCAAATAGAACCCAAGACAACAGAGCAAGCCCTGGAAGACTACTCATGGATCAATGCAATGCAATGCAAGCAGAGCTTAATCAGATGGAAAGAAACAATGTTTGGGAACTAACAGACAGACCAGATCATAAGAAGGTTAATGGCACCAAATGGGTGTACAAGAACAAATGCGATGAAGATGGAGCTGTTGTTAGGAATAAAGCCAGACTTGTTGCTAAAGGCTATGCACAATGCGAAGGGATAGATTTTGATGAAACTTATGCACCTGTTGCACAATTAGAAGCCGATTAGAAGCCATCAGACTATTCCTTGCAAATACAGCATTCAAATTATTCATAGTCTACCAGATGGATGTAAAGAGTGCTTTTCTGAATGGAATTCTAGTAGAAGAAGTCTATGTGGAGCAACCCCCTGGTTTTGTCAAAGGAGACAAAGTCTACAAGCTTTTGAAGGCTCTATATGGACTCAAGCTGGCACCAAGAGCATGGTATGAAACATTATACGTGTTTCTTGAGAAGAATGGATTCAGCAAAGGCAAGGTTGATAGGACCCTATTCAGAGTGGAGCATGAAGACCACATATTATTAGTCCAAATATATATGGATGAAGCCATGGGCTCAGGTATGGTCTCGAGCTTTTTCGAATCTTATGTTTTCCTTTGTATTTATCACACAAAATTCTGTTGTGCACTAAGCTGGGGGTCTTCACGGAAACAGCCTCCCTACCGTAATAAGTAGGGGCATGGTCTGCGTACATCTTACCCTCCCCAGACCCTGCTTTGAGCGGGATATAATGGGTATATTTGGTTTGGTTTGGTTTGGTTTATATATGGATGGTATCATATTTGGCTCAACCAACCCTGAGCTATGTGAAAAGTTCTCAAATCTCATGCAAGGAGAATTTGAGATGAGTATGATGGGCAAGCTTAATTTCTTTCTAGGACTGCAAGTTAAGCAAGTGGAAAATGGAATTTTCATCAACCAGGCCAAATACACCAGAGACCTAATCAAGAGATTTGGAATGGAATCAGCCAAGACAGCAAAAATCCCTATGAGCACACGTACACACCTTGAAGCAGATGAAGAATGCATATCAATGGACTCAACCCACTACAGAGGACTTATTGGATCACTTCTTTATCTGACTGCAAGCAGGCCAGACATCTCATATGTTGTAGGAGTATGTGCACGATTTCAGTCTAAACCCAAGCAGTCACACCTGGAAGCAGCTAACAGGATCATCAAATATCTTAAGTCTACCATTAATGTCGGTTTATGGTATCCTAAAGATGACAACTTTGAGCTGTCAGGATATTCAAATGCAGATTTTGCAGGATGTAAAATCAATAGGAAAAGCACCAGTGGAACGTGCCAATTCCTAGGAACCAGACTGATATCCTGGTTTAGCAAGAAGCATATATCTAACTCTATCTCAACCACAGAGTCAGAGTATCTAGCTGCAGGTAGCTGTTGTGCCCAAATCTTGTAGATCAACAATAGCCAAGGGATTACAATATAATTGCAAATGAAGTCCTAATTTGGTGCGACAACAATAGTGCTATTGCAATCACCAACAACCCCGTATTGCACTCAAGGACGAAGCACATTGATGTTAAGCATCACTTCATTAGAGATCACGTGCTTAATAAGAGAGTCAGAGTTGAAAGAGTCAGCACAGAATATCAGATTGCTGACATTTTCACCAAACCTTTACCACAGAAAGGGTTTTTGGAGCTGAGTAGGGAGCTTGGATTACTAGATTAGGAATCTAGTGCAGACGAGAAAGCTATCTGAAGATCAGACCAAACGAGCAAAGGAGTTACCTGATCAGACAAGACGAAGGACGGACTAAGCTGACCACAGGCATCAGAACCTACCTGAAGCAGACAAGGCGAGCTACCTGATGCAGAGCAGTCAAACAGTCAACAGTCAACCAGCTAAGTTTTCTAATTTTGACCGACTACTGAATAATTTATTATTATTTATTTACACGTGGCAATCCCACGTTCACGGTTACACGATGACAAGCTGGCACGCTTACACGTTCACACAAACCCACTAATTCAAAATTTGAACCGACTTAAAATTAAATTAATATTAAAATCCAAATGTCGCTTCAATTTCTTTTTAAATACGAAAAGGCGTTTCACCTTATCTTCTTCACGCCTATGAACCCTAATTTTCACAGAGCAAAAACCCATTTCAAATTTTCATACACTCAGAAGAAATCTTTTTTGCGCAGAAATGGAAGCATACTTCAACGGAGTTAATCTGAAGGCGGTAAAGGACCAGATTATTTTCTCCCTGGTCGTCGATTTCGAAGGATTACTCGAGGCAAATCTGGACAACAACGACGTGCTACATCTCATCAGATCGATAAAGGCAAATGGGATCTACCCATTTCTGGATATCAGCCCCAAACATCTTTTCTAGAAGGCTGTTATCGCTTTTACAGAGAAGCCCGAGTGCTCGAATCAGGCATAAGGAGTTCTATTTGTGGAGTCCAAGTGGATATTACTCCAGAATCGGTCGGGAAAATCTTCGGGATGAAATCCCACGGCGTGGCTGTCGAAGTCCTCAAGCAGAATGCAGCCGACACGTGGCTGAAAATCAAGAAAAATTGAAGCTGACAGCCAAAAGGAGCGAATTGAAGAAGGAATACCGCTATGCGTTGGATATAACCAACAAAATAGTGATGGGGATGGCGGGCAGCTACGACCAATTGTCGTCAGCCAAGTTCAAGGTGCTGGGAGCACTTATTCAAGATGAACGAATTGACTGGGCTGATTACATCTTCAGGCAATTGGTGCGTGAGGTAAACAAAGCCGAGTGGCTAGTTGAAGAAAAGAGATTCAAATCCAAGCTGGCGTTCGGAACGCAGCTTAGTTGGATGTTAGAGCAGCTTGGTGTGGTGAAGGGAAACACTGACCCCTTCCACATCAACAAGAGACTTGGTCATTTAGACCAAGAGACCCTGAGGAGGCTAGGAGGTGAGAGAAAAGCAGCTCGGATTCTAAAGGAGATGTCTGAAGAGCGAACTCCCTACAGATATCCTTTGAGCTCAGACGAGTCCGACCAAGCTGCAGCTGCAGACCAGTCTGAGACAGAGTCAGACAACACTCCCATCGCCGTCCGTTTTAAAAGAAGAGGACCAGCCCCTGGTGAGCCATCCGTGATTCACTCCTCACCAGAACCTTCACCCAAAAGACCCAGGCGATTGTTTGATGAGGAGGAGCAGCCAGATCAATTTACTACCCCTGAACCCTTTCACATGGAGGATCAGTCTGCAGCCTGGAGACCCAAATGGTTCCTGTTCTAACCCCTCATTTTGCATCTGAGGAAGAAGAAGCAGGTTTGATTATCCTGATTCCAGAAGCAAACTATTCTTTCAACCTGCTTGAAAACAATTTCTTAAACCTGTCTGTAGAGTAACTTTTACTTGTAAAATCTTATGCTCTAAAACCTTCCTTTATTGAAATTTTTGAGGAATAGAAAACCCTTAAAAGTGTTCCATTCACTCAACTTCAAGCTTTCATTGAAGGGAGTAGCTGGGAGTATCCCCAGGCTACAGAGGATCTGCTCACACATTTTTGCAATGAGACAGATCTGTTTTTACTACTTCAGGAAGGCTGGTTCATGTCCAATTTTAAAACAAACATGGACCAGCTCCTCCATCTTATAATGGCAAGCGTTTTTGATGGTACTCTGAATGGAGATGGGGAGGTAGTTGAAAAAGAAATAAGAATCGAAGAAGTAGTGGAGGAAGATGAAAAGGAAGTTGAAAAAGAAGATATCATTGTAATAGAAGATGAAGAGGAGAGACAGGAGGAAGGAGAAATAGAAAAAGAAGAAGAAAACATTTTAGTTGAAAAACAGTCTGTAGAAGAAGAGATCGAAAAAACTGAGGAGTTGGTGGATGAAGGAGAAGAAGAAGGATAGGAAGTTGATAAAGAGGAAGAAGTAGAAAAAGATGATGATGATTAGGAGGAAAAAGATAATAAAAAGGATGATGATGAAGAAGGTGATGATGATGATGATGATGATAATGATGATGATAATAAAAAGGGTGATGAGAGGAAAAGAGAGAGGATGAAGAGAAGGATGAAGAGAAAGAAGATGAGAAGGATGAAGAGAAAGAAGAATAAAAAGAAGAAAAGGAGAAGGAGAGGGAAGAGGAAGGAGAAAAGGAGAAAGAGGCTGAAGAAAAAGAAGGCCAAAATGAAGCCAGGTCAGATAAGGCTGGGGCTCCTGCCCGCTACACCAGTCTCTACACCAGCCAAGAAAAGGAGGACCACATTTGGGGACGAGCTTACTAGAATGGGATGGCAAATAGTTGTGGTTTGTTGAAGATTTCCTTCCTGTCTAAGCTGCACCAATGTGAGGATCTACAAAGAAAAAGTTCATTAAAGATTTTTATATGTGGGAGTTACTCCAGGATAAAAATTGCTCCCCAGAGTCAATATTCAGGTGGAAGTCTCCCATGTCAACCTCAACCTCCTCACAATGTTCTAAAAGGCGCTAGGCGGTAGGCGGGCGGACGAGGACCTTCTAGCGCCTAGGCCTTGGAGGCGGCGCCTAGGCGGCTAGGCGCTAGGCGGTTTTTTTTATATATTTTATATTTTATTTAGTTTTATATATGCATACAAAATGCATAATAATATTCTTTTCAAAAATAGTCTTGGAAAAAAACAACATTCCAATAGTCTTGAAGAAAAAACATTCAAAAAGCAAAAGTCACAAATTAAAGTCAAATTTCCATGTCTTCCTCATCTCCATATCCTTCCTCCAATATATGTTCTCCATCGGACTCATAGTCATACTCTTCATCATTTTCCTCCTCTTCCGAGTCATCATCCGACACAAAGTCTTCTTCATGGAGCTCTCTTGTTACGATGTTTCTTGCACTTTTCTAGGCTCAGCATTTCATCCGCTCGGTTGCTTCCCAAACCATCTCCCAAGTAAGATCCGAACTGTGCTCAACTTCATCATCATCACATTCAACAATCCATGATTGTCCAAATAAGAAAACACGTTTTGGACAAAGCGTTAAAAAATAAAATAGAAAAGGAAAAAAATCGGGACAGGATGGAAAAAATCGGGCAGAAAAGGAAACCTAGGACCCGCCTAGCCCTTTAGCCCTTTAGGACCCGCCTAGCCCACCTAAGACCGTCCCAGCCCGCTAGACCCGCCGAGCCGCTAGCGAGAACCGCTGAGGGGTAGTCGGGGCGGAGGGCCACCTTCTAGCGCCTAGGCGGCCGCCTAGGCCGCTTTTTAGAACACTGCCTCCTCAACATAATATTCCTCATCCATAATGTAATCACTATCCTCGCTATCATCATCACTAGAATCAGTGTCCTCATTACCTTCACTAAGCTCAGTATCATCCCCATTACCTTCACTAACCTCAATATCATCCTTATCAGCAAGTCTTCCTTATCAGCAGCTAAGTCACCCTTCTCACCAAAGGGATCAAAGTTTGGGTCTTGGGACTCTACCTAAGGGTCATATGAAGATTAAAAGTCATTAACAAAGGCATTATTGCCCTGACTAGGTGCATCCATAGCAGGGACACTACTTTGACCTTCATCTATCCTAACAACATATGATTCTACATTCTTAGCAACACCACTAATTTGCCCTGCATTCACATCAACCACCATTTTCCTAGCCACTGGTGTGATCCCTACTCTATATTGTGGATGTTCATCATCTTCTATCTCTTCTATAACTATTCTTTTGTTTTTTAGTGGTGAGGTAAAATAGAGGTTAGGGTTGGTTTTTTCATGCTCAACATATATATCAATTAGTTTGTGACCTTCTTCAACATATTTAGCCATGAAAAGAACATCTTGGTCACCTCCTAAAGGTTGTAGGCCATAATCTAAATCACTACGAGGTTTCAAAAAATGGTGAAATATTATCTTACGGCCATCATTACCTAACTCTTCTACAATTGAGTCTACCTCATGAACTGAGAACTCATCACTGTCTAACTCATCAACAATGGTCACCCGACCATTAATGTACAACCTACTAGGTGATGAAGTGAAAGAACCTCCATGATGGACCCTAATTGAAAACAGATTACGAAGACCCGCTGAAAAAAAAAGGAAAAAAATTAAGGTTTATACAAGTTATACAATTATGAGTAAATTAAACTATTTTTCATCAACATAAAAAGGGTTTACAACATAATTAACAAGTAAACACATCAAGAAACGGTTAGCATTATAAGAGAAAAGGGCTTACCATAAACCACATTAGGATCAAATTCAACCCCATGTCGTTCTCCTATTCTATACGATGGTACCACCATTTTATGCGCCTTGAAGTGTAAACTATTGCCAGATGTTAAGGTTTTAATTATTGATTGGATTTGTTAAGAAGATGAAAAGTTTTAGTGTGAGAACTACGGGGAGTACGGGGGAGTGAGTGAAATGACTGGGGTAGATGAAGGTTTAAATGCTAGTGGGGTTTGGAAAAGACTGAAACCCTCAATGGATGGGTGACTAACATCAGTTAGTGTAGCCCGTTTGAGTGGAGGACTAACACTACATAACGTTTGCCACTTAAGGATGGATGGTAAACCTTTTTTGGTCAAAGGACGAAACTTGTCGGTCAACGTAAACCACAAGGATGAACGGTGTAATTTACTCTTTTAAAAAAAATCTTAGAAACTATAAACTCTTTTTAGAAAGTAGATCTTATATAATCAACAATTACATATAACTAATAGGAAATGATTTGTTGACATAATGTATTTATGTTATTAGATGAATTTATACATGACATAATCCCAAGATCTTGAACGACATGATTATCACAAATATGTAATCAGATTGGCATACCTCTAGCCATAAGGATGTAAACATATTGAATAGATTCTACCCGATCGAATGTATGATGATGAGGCTTCTCCCTCTTTGCCTATAAGCCACTTGAGTATATGTGTTTGTATGATAATATGCTTCTTCTTACTTACAATCTTTAGATGGATTAGATTGTTATTTATAGGTAGAGAGAGGACCAAATCATCAAATCATGAAAATATAATATTAACCATCCATCAAGGCTAATGATGATGTTCTTAATTCTCAACTTGTAACGTTCATAATGAATTTGCATTTTTAATATGAAAATTATTATCCTACTAATGACCATATTTATGAGGAAGAATTACTAGAATTAATAATATTCTTACACTCTCCCACTTGGTCTATAGGAGGATCTATTATAATTTTCGTAATAAGAACATAAGACGCGCGTGATATGCAAATCACTCATTTATTTCGTTACCATAAGTGTCTTGACTAATCGAGTCGCCAATGAGAGTCATGGCGTGCACAAATTATTTCGCAACATGCTTACTTCCATGTACTACAACATTGAAAACTTTCATAGCTAGACCGTAAATGAGAGCAACATAATGGTCACGTGATGTCTTGAAGTTAAGACGTTTCTGTTATCATTCTTAAACATAAGGCATAACAATTAGGAAACAGAAATGATAGATGTTAAAATTTAGTAAGAGCTCAATAATTGTTATTCATGGGTAATTAAACAACAATTTTCTTCAAATTAACATATTGCTTGAGTAATAGGAATTTTAGGTCCATGTGTTTTGAACCTTTCGTTATCCTATCATGATTAATCTTAATAACCAGTCACACGTGGGTGACTTGATATTCAGTGTGAGCATATAATTACTTGTTCCATTGTGATTTGTCATGGAATATTTATATCCCTATCACATAGGAAGACTTACTCATATCCTTAATTTAAAATTTATTTGAGAGATAATCATGAGTTCCACATAATAAACCGAGATCGCTACTAGCCAATAAAATGTTATCAATATACAAAACAAAAAATACGAACTTGCTCCCACTGATGTTAAGGTATATACAAGGATCAATTATATTTCATTGAAATCGAAAGCAGTAATGATTTCATGAAATTTTTAAATATCATTGTCGAGATGGTTATTTTAACCCATAAATTGATTTGTTAAGTTTGATGACCATGTCTTCCTGTCCTTCAATTATGAAGCTTTTAGGTTGACGTATAAACATAATGGTTAGCCTATTAGAGCAATCCCAATTAAGATGAAATTTGTTATACTCATATGAACTTTCTTCAGTAAGTGGAGTATGAAGCTCTTAATGGAGAGTCGTGTCCAATGCTAGTAGCCCCAAAGAAAATTCAACTTGCTCTTTGCATTATGAGAAGTTGGAGTTTCATAATGGACGTCGCCATTGAGGTGAAGGTTGGAGGTAAATTAACTCCAATTTATGGGTACAAGAATTTAGACTTAAAAATAACACATATAATAATATGGTATATAAACAACATAATTTTATGAACTCCTGTCGGCAGTCACCAAAAATTGTATATGATATTGTTTAAAATCACTATATATACCAAAATTATAGTGAACACGTTAATTGAATAAATTCCTTAATAATTGTTCAAAGAGATGAATGCACTATTTGTCTGTGGACAAAATTCATTCAATCATTTGATCAATATGAGTTATTCACATAATATGGAATATAAAAGTATAATCAATATGTAAAATTGTAAATCCACTGTGGTGAGATTCAACCAAAAACAGTAATTGTCAAAAATATATTTTTCTGAAATAATGAAAAATAATTAAATAACTTACTTTCATAATATATTGATAAAGATCTAATATCCCCCTTTAATATTATATTGTTGTGATAATATTCAAAATCACAATTAACGTAATTGATTAAATTCATTGAGAGCTTAAATACAAATACAATCTGTCTGTGGACAAAATTGAGTGACGTATGAAAGCAATATGAACTTATTCACATAATGATTTCGAAAAGTCCAAGTCACTATATAATATGATAACCTCATTGTGGTGAAAAGTAATCATAAGTGTGTACTTTAATCAAACAACGATAACAATTAAAAATACGTAATGTCAAGAGATATCGACAAGAATCTCATATTAAGTGAAAATTTCCTTAATAATTGTTCAACTAGATGAATATTATGTGTCTGTGGACAAAATTGATTGTCCACGTACAATTAAATAACAATCAAATTGATTAAAGGCAATATTTAAACGCTTCCCGAAAAAAGGCCACATCGACCACTGATCAAACTCCCAAAATACACAAATAACTCAATTGTTGGACATCAACTCCAAGTAGGAAAAATATATATACATATATATATATATATATATATATATATATATTCGTTGATTGATTCTTATCCAATACATCAAAATAAACTATCATATTTTTCCGTTGGATATATTCCCAAGTTCAATTTAGTGAAGTTTCAATATATCCTGTGAATTTCTCACTTCAAATGGTGAAAATCATCATGTGACATAAAGCCTTGGAGTATGAGTAAAATATATGCAAAGGTAAATTGTAAGCTCATACTCGCTCATAAAGCATATATAGATGTGGTCCAGTATGTATGCAAGAAATACGTGTAATATTCCATTTCAAAGGACTAAATGAAATAGTAAAACTTCATATCATTATTATCATATTCATATGGATAATCATGCATTCTAAAACCTTAGCTCCGATACCACATATTAGATAAATTTATACATGGCATAATCCCAAGATCTTGAATGACATAATTATCACAAATATGTAATCAGATTGACATACCTCTAGCCATTAGGATGTAAACAGATTGAATAGATTCTACCCGATCGAATGTATGATGATGAGGCTTCTCCCTCTTTGGCTATAAGCCACTTGAGTATATGTGTTTGTATGATAATATGCTTCTTCTTACTTACAACCTTTAGATGGATTGGGCTATTACTTATAGGTAGAGAGAGAACCAAATCATCAAATCATGAAAATATAATACTAACCATTCATCAAGGCTAATGATGATGTTCTTAATTCTCGTTCCTAATGAATTTGCATTTTTAATATGAAAATTATTATCCTACTAATGACCATATTTATGAGGAAGAATTACTAGAATTAATAATATTCTTACATATGTACCCTTATTCAATTCAACGGGAGGGGAGCCTTTATGGGGGTAGGCCTAAATTTGGAAAGATGATTATCCCCCAAATTTTTTTCTTTTCTTCCCACCTCCTTCCAAAAAAAAAACCTAGGGAACACATTTTAATTTCTTTTCTTTCCGTTTCTCTCCACTTCCGTTCTTTTCCCTCCTTAAACAAGAGTCGGGAACAAGGCGTAAAAGACGAGTTGTTTCGACCGAACTATACTATATTTAAAATATAGAAAAAAGATTGGTCGTCATTTCAATCGAATAAAGATATGATCTTGTGGCAGAACGCAACTCATGCATTTAGAATGGGACTACAAAATCATGATACCGTACAGGTTGACTACCGCTCCCGTACAGTTGAGGTTGCTCGTTCTTACCTGCAAGAATGGATGTCGGCTCAGATCATCAAGCACGCTGGATTGTCGGGCAGAACATGAACCAGGTACGTCCGTTTGTAAAGGTTGGCATGATCTTTTACCTGCAGGTAAGTACAGATGTGATATTGATGTCGCCTTCGTTGCGGAGTCGAACAAAACAAACAGGTGTAGGGATGATACTTCGAAATGCTAATGGAAGTTTTGTTGCTGCAAGAGTGGTTTCCCAGCTGGGTGTTGGTGTGCAGAAGAGGGTGAAGCCTATGAGGATTTATGAGACACTATCATGGATAAATAAAATTACAAGATGATGATCAGTTGCTTCAATGATTATACAAAAGTGGAAAGTATAGAATAAGAGTTGCTTGGTCGATTTTATATTATAGTGAAATGTCTCAAATCGAACTATACTATAGTGAAAAAATAGAAATACTGTACAAGACAAGTTACTTCTATTGATCAATATTAAAGGAAATTTTTTCGAGTTAAGAGACGAGTTGATTCAGTCAGACTATATAATATTTAAAATTTCAGAATTACAAGACGAGTTGTTTTGAGCGATTTTATAAATTATTGTGAAATATCTAAAAACACAAGATGAGCATATTCAATTTGACTATACTTAATTGAAAATTTTAAAATTATTGTTGTTTCAATCAAAAACAAAAATTATAAAAATACGAGAGTTCAATCAAGCTATGCGCATGGGGGTTTCGGCTTCGGAGTTAGGAATGCAGGAGGTTCCGCACTGTTGGAGTTTGCCACTGCGCATGAGTTGGTAATTGCTAACTCTGTTTTTCAGAAGAGAGCTGAGCACCTCATCACCTTCAGTAGTGGAGGGCACAACACGCAAATTGACTACCTTCTTTTGCGCAGTCGTGATGCTAGGGCGTGCGTGGACTGCAAGGTGTTCCGGAGCGAGGCATGTGGTTCTCAACACCGGCTGCTGGCTATGGATTTATCCATGGGAGGTCGTGTTGTTAGCAGGGTTAGAGAGAGTAGACCTAGGATTCTCTGGAAGGATGTAAAGGGTGAGAAGGCGACAGTATTCAAGGAGTCTCTGACCCGCGAAGGAGGTTTTTTGCGTGCGGGCGATGCTAACCTTATGTGGACCAGCATGGCCAATGCTATTAGGAGAGTGGGCGAGAAGGTGGTAGGGGTTTCTTCGGGCAGGTCTAGTGGACCTAGGGAGGCTTGGTGGTGGAATGAGGAGGTCCAAAATAAGGTTAAGGCAAAACAAGCGCTTTTTAAGGAGCTTTTGTCGGTTAGTGCTGGGGAGGAGAGAATCTCGAAGATTGTAGCGTACAAGGTGGCGAAAAGAGAGGCTAAGAAGGCAGTGGCTAAGGCTAAATGTGAGGCTTACGAGGAGATGTACAAGCGCCTAGACACCAAAGAAGGGGCGAATGCTATTTTTAAACTAGCGAAAGCTAGGGAAAGAGGGCGGCGCGACCTGGGTCCCGTTAAGTTTATTAAGGATGATTTGGGTCAAGTGTTAGTGAACAATGTGGCTATTAAGGAGCGGTGGAATAGGTATTTTTTCGAACTTTTCAATGAGGCTAGAGGTAGTGACTCGGTGGTGCAAGGAGTTAGTCTATCTTCTGCTCGTTCGTTTAGTTCCTGTGAGAGCATCAGCAAGGAGGAAGTAAAGGGTGCCCTAATGAAAATGGGTAGAGCTAAGGCTGTAGGCCGGATCGAGATCCCTATTGAGGTGTGGCTTTGTGCAGGAAAGTCGGAGTTCGGTGGCTAGCGAGGCTCAACATCCTCCTCAGAGGCTCTAAGATGCCGATAGAGTGGAGGCATAGTATTGTCGTGCCTTTTTTCAAGAACAAAGGCGATGCTCAGAGTTGTAGTAACTATAGGGGTATTAAACTCCTCAGTCATACTATGAAACTTTGGGAAAGTGGTGGAATGCAGGGTTAGAAGAGAAGTTGAGATCTCAGAGAACCAATTTGGCTTCATGCCGGGGAGGTCCACGACTGAGGCCATTCATCTCGTCAGACGCCTTATGGAGAAGTTTAGAGAGCGGCGTAAGGACCTCCATATGGTGTTCATAGATCTAGAGAAGACTTATGATAGCATTCCGCGCACTGTTATTTGGAGGAGCCTAGTAGAGAGGAGGGTGTCGTTGCCGTTCGTTAGGGCGATCCAAGACATGTACTCCCAAACTTGGACGTGCGTTAGGACCCCAGTTGGTGACACCCAGTATTTTCCGGTTGAGATAGGGTTGCACCAGGGGTCGGCGCTAAGCCCTCTTCTCTTCGCTCTAATCCTTGACGTCATTTCGCGAGGGATTCAAGATGGCATCCCGTGGTGCATGCTCTTTGCTGACGACATTGTGTTAGTGGCGGAGTCGAGGAGGGAGGTGAACTCGAAGTTGGAGCTTTGGAGGGCTAAGTTAGAATCCCAGGGCTTGCGTGTGAGCCGGTCTAAGACCGAGTATCTCTGGTGTAACTTTAGTGGTGAGGCCAACGAGGAAGATGTTGAGGTAATGATTGCGGATCGATCGCACCCGTACGGATAAGTTCAAGTATTTGGGTTCGATCATTCGGAAGGAAGGTGAGTGTGAAGATGATGTCACGCATCGCATCAAGGCGGGGTGGCTAAGGTGGAGAGCGGCGACAGGGTCTGTGCGACAAGAAAGTCCTCTAAAGTTGAAGGGTAAATTTATAGAGCGCAATCCGACCCGCAATGTTGTATGGCTCGAATGTTGGGCGATGAAGAAGTCGCTTGAGAGCAAGTTAGAAGTGGTGAAATGAGAATGTTACGTTGGTCGTGTGGTCGCACAATGTTAGATAGAATTGCGAACGGGATTTTCGAGAACGCTGGAAGTGGCGCCCATTTCGAAAATTAGGGAAGGAGATTGAGATGGTTTGGCCACGTCCGGGAGGCGAGCATCTGCTCGGTGAGGAGGGTCGAGTTTAATGGTTGTCGGGGGAGAGGAGAGGCGAGGCCAGAGGAGGACGTGGGAGGAGCAACTAAGATTAGATTTGAAGGCCTTAAACCTTTCCGAGACCATGACTGTTGATAGGTGCGCTTGGAGGCGCCAGATCAGAGTTGTGGATTCTTTTGTAGGGAGCGGTGCTGTAGTTGAGAGCCTCAGGGTTGGGTTGTCTCGGTTAGCTTTGACCTAGAGCATTGCATTTTTACTTTTATTGTATATTTTATCCTATTGTCTTTGCGTGTGGTGTTTTTTTGACAGGGAGTTGTGCGCAGAGTCAACCTATCTTTTGTTAGAGCAGCGTTCATCGGGAGTGAAGTAGCCAAATTCCGCTTAGGTAAGTCCCATGTGGATCAAGCCATGGGCTCAGGTATGGTCTCGAGCGTTTTCGAATCATATGTTTTCCTTTGTATTTATCACACAAGATTCTGCTGTGCACTGTCGGGGTCTTCACGGAAACAGCCTCCCTACCGTAATAAGTAGGGGCATGGTCTGCGTACATCTTACCCTCCCCAGACCCTGCTCTGAGCGGGATATACTGGGTATGTTTGGTTTGGTTTGGTTTTCTATATTTACAAACGAGTTGCTTCAATCAATATATTTGTAAAGAATTTTACATTAACTAATTTTCACAATTATTAATAGTACTATGTTCTTATAAATAAAACTAGAAGGATCATTGAAATTACTATTGGATTTGCAGAATAATTTGTAAATTAATATTTCATCAAAATAATAAAAATAAAACAGAATGCCAAAAGTTATTAGTTTTATGGATGAAACAATTCACGTGGAGAGAAAAACTTCACCAAAGAGATTATAGATTCACCACGGACATGAATCATTGGTCACTCGAGTAGCGAAAGTCAGCCTACAACTAGGCAGCCGCGGATTCCAATATATATATATACACGTATTTCATAACATTTATTCAAATTATGGACAAGTACAAAATTGTCCACCTGCTCCTGGAACAAGAATCAACTTCGGAAGTACATGATGTTCGGAACTTAATTATTCCATTTCCCGCAATTGAATAGAAAAATACGATGCATGAGATGATACGCGCTTACTCTCAATCTCGTACCGAAGCCTGATGCAGAGTGAGCCCCCATATCACGAGCAAACACGCTATTGAATAGAAAAATACGATGCATGAGATGATACGCGCTTACTCACAATCTCGTACCGAAGCCTGATGCAGAGCGAGCCCCCATATCACGAGCAAACACGCTATCAGTCAACACAAGCCATCAAAGACGAGGTTTTGTTGCCTCACACCCTGGTAAAGCTCGTTATCTAGATTCAATCAGAGCGGATGTTTCTTTCATGGCATGCGGCCATAATGGCGAGAGAGCAACAACTTTCCCAATGATGATCAACGAAGGTGATATCAACTGGTTAGTAGCAATTTCATCAGCAAGGTCCTTCAGTTCAGCAAATACCTAATCGTACCAAATAAAGTCAGGATTTTATTTATGTTAATTACAAGACATTTGTCATAATCCTAGCTTGATCAAGATTAAAAAGATTGTATATGGCTTACTATGCGCTGTTGAGGAGTAGTTCCTCGTTCGATTGCTGCAGCAGGTGTGTCGTCTGGCAAACCATAATACATTAGTTTGGAGGAAAGGGAAGGGAGAGTTGACAAGCCCATATAGACAACAAGTGTAGAATCGGGATCAGCGGCATTCTCTGCCACAAATAGAGGATCTTTTCCTCCGTTTTGTGAGTGGCCTGTCAAAAATCTAACACCATTTGCAACACCACGGTGTGTCAATGGAATTCCCAATTCAGCAGCTATTCCAGAAGCAGCTGTTATGCCTGTTGATTTACATCAACTCATATATCAGCTTCTATAAACATTGTCTTGATTATGGTTGGACGCTAAGACAAATTCCAAATGCAAAGAACCAGTTTTGTAGCTTGAGCTCGCTTTACCATATAAATTTCGAGAGTAAACAAGTTTATATTGATAGAAAAAACTTACAAATTGCAATTATGAAATATAATTCCAACATCACCAACCTGGAATGACTTTCACCTCAATTCCTTGTTGTTGTAGAAAGTCCATCTCCTCTCCACCCCTTCCAAATACCAATGGATCCCCACCTTTAAGCCTTACAACATTTGCCCCAGCTTCGGCAAAACTCAACAGTAATTCATGAATCTCCTCCTGCTGAAACTCTCAACATTAAGTAATTTTTCTCGGCAACAAGACAAGAAAGCATTTTCGAGCTTAAAAAGATGCAACTGAAATATATATCCAGACACAATTGCAACGGGTACAAATGCTTTTTATGACCAAAATCAAAGTAAAGCAATCTCATGGGCACTCAGATTTATCATCTTAAACATTGACACTACAAGAACTACACCATTGACTCAAATTTCAATAGGACCGTGAAAAGGATATCGAAAACGAACATAATGCTAACACTTTTCTTCAATCAATTGCACAATCTACAGTCACAGCAGGACTAGTTACAATAGTATAAATTTATGCTTTTTAATTTCTTTCTTTAACAGGTTTTATACTTTATTATTTTGTTTTTTCAGCCCACCTAGTATAATTTCAAAAACATTCTCATACAGAAAACAACAGTTAGTGGTTGGAAAACAACTGCAAGCTCATTAGGGGTGAGCATTCGGTCGGTTCGGTTTAAAATCTAATCATCCAATATTTTAAAAAAAGTTAACCAAATCGATCCAAAATTTTCTCATATCCGAACCAATCCAATCCATTTTTAAAGTTCAGTTTCCGATTGGTTTTCGGTTTAACCAAATTAGTACTTCAAAGTTGGTTTTTTTTTTTTTTGTTAATACAAACCTGCAAAACACAATAACTTTACAATCCACATCAAGTCTCCAACAAACAATTAATTATCCAATCAAACCAATAATATGTACAAATCCATATAGCAAAATATGACATAACAATTCATATAGCAAAATACGTCAGTAAGAAATCAAATGTTATTCTATCACCTACAATTAACACCTTCACCTCATATCCACTACTTCACCATGCAAACAAACACTCTCAACGATACGAATTCCCAATAATAGCAAAATCAAGATTCACAATAACAAATCACAAATCAAGAATTGAAACAGAAAAAAACAAGAAAAGGAACAAACCTGAGTTCTGCTATGGTAACCAGCAGTTTTACCAACATACAGAAGATTAACATTGGGACCAACCAAATTCAAAACATCATTGACACCAATCTATCATACAGCAACAAATCAGCATTCTCAATCACTCTCAACGCCTTAATCGTCAAAAGCTCTGGATCACCAGGCCCTGTTCCCACCAAGAAAACACTCCCGGGCCCTTTTCTCTCACCCTCACTTTCATTTCTCCTCTTCTCTCTCAAGACCTCAAGCAATTTTTTCAGCTCGGGGAGCTGCAGAGCTATATCATAATCCCTAACACCCTCTTGATCAGATGGGAGCTGGCATGAACACCAGGGCTGCGGCAACTGGCTCTTGTACACCCAGCTATCCCTCTCGTACCTCTCAATCGAATGCTTCTCAGTGAAAGGTGAAGCCTTTTGCGAATTCGACGAACAATTGACGGTAAAAACCTGTCTTTGGAGAGAAGAGTTGGGGTTTCTTGATTGAATTGGTATTGCTGAAGAAGATGGGAGTCTGGCTAAAAGGGCCATCTGGGAGTTTGGAAATGTAACAAAGATTGCATTTCGTTCATTGATAGCATTAGCATTTTGTAAATACCAGAGCTTAATAACTCAAAATAGTTTTGGAAAGGAAAACCCACCTCGATAGATTAAATCTGAAGTAAAAACTGAAGCAAGCTTGAGTCACGACGAGTACTTCTCTGTCTCCTCACACTCACAGGCTGATCCTACAAGACGAGAACAAGAAAAGTTCTATGTCTCAATAGGTCTCTGACTAATTTATGAGTTAAAGTCGGGACTTAGTTGGAATACGTAGTATTCCGTACGTGGCTTCGAAAACATGTAAGAACACTCAAAATGATTGAGGTATGAATGAGATTTAATGTTCCAAAGTGAACTCTTTTGATAGGGCTGAGAATTTAGGATCGGGAAATCCCGAGTCCAGGTCCCGTCCCGAGTCCCGACGGGAAACGGGACCCCGAGTCTCGACGGGAAACGGGAACCCGAGTCCCGAATTTTACGGGATCGGGACCGGGACCAGGACCTGAGATTTTGGTAATTTCGGTACTCGGGCGATCGGGACTATCCCGAAGTCCCGATTGAAATTTCCAATTTCAAACAATTTTTTTTTCTGATTTCGGAACATTTCGGGACAATTCGGGACATTTCGGAAAATTATCCTCGGGATCGGAACCGGGACCGGGACTTCCATTTATCCCATTTCGGGAATAGGGACTCCCGAAGTCCCGAACGGGACCGGGACCGGGACCACCAAATTGGTGATTTTCGGGACCGGGACAACCGGGACTCGGGACCGGGACCTCAGGATGTCCCGATTCTCAGCCCTACCTTTTGAAATGGGTTTGAGAGGTCATCCCATATTGGAAAAAGAAGAGAAAAATTGTGAGTATATAAGGAGATGTGGACAAAGTCTTGTTCAAAAATTGAGACATGAGTGGATGTGTGACTAGGCGCCCCTTGCGCACACCCACACACACGTGCGCTGCCGCCGCCGTCCGGCCGGTCGGGTCGGGTCGGGTCGGGTCTCGGTTGAAGGGCGATTTGGGCGATTTGTCTCGGCGTCTCGAAGTTATCTTTTTACTGCAATTTTATTCGGTAAAAATTTATTTTATTGAAACACCTTAATTATAAATTTCGAATTTTTCGGATACGGATAAATATCAATCTAATTGATAATATCGAATTAAACAGATCTGGATAAGTATTGAGATACCAATCCTGATCAGTTTAGAGTTCTTCCAGCACATGTCTCTCTCTCATCTTCACATATAAATACAGATGTGAGGGGTCTTATTTTGAGACGGAATTTTCGTCCGTCTTTCTCAGCCAAAAAATTCCGAGTTCGTTTTTTTTCGGAAATAATTTCTCTTCATAATTTTGGTCGCGTCGGTGGTAGTTCAGGTTTTATTCTAGTTCGTTGAGGGTGCGATGATCGATTTATCAACGCATCGAGATGTTGTTTTATCTTGGGAGGCAGACGCTATACACTGCGGTGGGGGCGAATTTGCTTTTAGGAGACAGCGTTTCTGGACTCAACATCGCCCATATTCGGATTTACTTCCTTTGATTACTTATATATATTATTTAATGCTTTCGTTATTAACGAATCTGTCTCCTACTTTGTTCCTTTCAGATTTGCAGCTCATGAAGTAGATTCAAAAGCATGACTTGCAGTTCATGGAGTAGATTCAAAAGCATGGTAAATATGCCAACAATCTTAGAGCAAATTTTTGGTTATGTTAAATATTTTGATTAATACTTTTGGATATGGTATCGAACAGTAAACGATTATCGTTTCGTTCACAAATCTAATTGCCTTAATGGTGCGGTGATTATTCAATTAATCATGTTAATACTCTTGTTGAGCTGTAACAATTGAGGATTGATCTATATAAACTAACGCCTCTTTTTGAATATTAAAAGTATGGATATTGTTGCATGTATACTTATGTTTCTGTGAATTAATAAATGATGAGTTTTTTATCATGTATTTTCATATCAATATTCATGTATTTATACATATACAGTTAAACCTTGATAAATGAATATTCGATAAACGAATAAACTCGCCAAATGAATAATTTTCTCTGGTCTCAACTCTTTATAACATGTTCAAATTTATGTCGATAAATGAATAATTTCGCTAAATAAATATTTTTCTCCAGTCCCGACCATATTCAATTCTCGAGATTTTACTGTATGTAGGCCTCTTTTGTACCAAAAGCTAGTGTGCATGATTATGTTGTGAATTTGGCGTGCGTTTGCCGCGACCTACTTCGGTTCTTTTAACTTCACATATATGTTACAAACATATTATGTTTATTTTGTTGTATAAGGATGACTTGAATTAGCTGGCATGTCATGTAGGAAAGTACTTATGTTTACATTAGTTCATTGTTTATTAATGGTAAAAATCTACGTAAACATATTTGTGTGACTTGATGTGTTGAATGGTAGGATCGACGATGCTTATTCGGCTCTAATTCATTTATCCGGCATATGTGGCATTGCAATATCAAGTCTGAATTTTTAATTGAGTTACGCTAATAGCTGATTAGAATAAAAATATTATGGATTTCACGTCGATCATTATTTAGAAAGTGTTTATGGTTAATATAAATGAGAAGAATTTATATTATTTATTGCCATGCGTTTTGCTAAATAAGATTGTGATTATTTTTGCTATTATATAATCATGCATATGATGATTTTTATAAGGTATAGCATTGCGTGATAAGAGTCGAATCAATTATTAATTGATTATTCGATTAAGTTGTTAAGATTATTTAGTTTAATTAAGATATTAACTAAATAGTATTTGTTGATTGATTTTAATCTTTTAATGTGATGGAATATCAATCTTGGTCGGATGCTCGGACGTTAAAGACCCTAACGGGCCTGGTACCTGGTGAGCACATATTATGGGTCGGCATGAGAATTATAATATTTCTGGTTGGATTTGTTTCTCCAGTTAATTTATTATTTCTCATGTTGGTGTCGGTCTGCTGCGGCAGTGACACACGAGCCTATTACGGTGATCCATGTGATACCTAATACGGAAAATATTGATATTAGCTCTCTACGCGAAAAATTCGGAGAAATTCGAGGAGTTGTTAACCCCAACGCATCGGTTGGCCGAGGTCACTGAATGTGAGTTTATTGGAAGCTTATGTTTTCCATGGGCACTAGATCATTCTATATGGCTTGATGAAGATTGTGTATCAGCGTTTTTGCTAGAAATTTTGGTTCTCCTTGGAACCATGCTGAAATTTCGGAGAAATTCAATAATTGAATTTTAGTGCTAAGAACATAAAAGTTCTTTAATCGAATATTAAAACCAGAGAGATTTTAAATGATTATGAAACCTACTTTTATGAGAGGTTGTAACAACAAATGTGATTACTCTATAAAGATAGTGATACATTAGTTACGTGTACTCGATAATTAGTAAAGCAAAAAGAGAAATTTACGCTCTAAAAGCTCGAGATAGAAAACCAACTTAATCCAGAAATTAAGATGGTTGAATTGCACTCTAATGGAGATGCAAAAACGATGTTAACCAGTTCAAACTATTACTGAATATGAGGATATTAGTCATGTGGAGACTACTTAATTTAAAACAAGATACCATGCAAGGAAATAATTGAAATTTCCTATTAGTTCTGAAATGTAGTAAAACAATTTTAGAAATACTAAAAATATGGGGGTGCCTGGCTAAGGCTAAAGTTCCTGAGCCAAACCAAGTGAAGGTATGACCTAAGACGGTCGACTGCATCTTCACTGGATACGCACATGATGCATGATACGTATAAATCCGTAGTGTAAAAATCTGATAGTCTGGCATATCAGTATGTACTAATCGAGTTAAGAAAAAGAGCTAAATCAATTATGAGACACTGTGGATTTGTCAATCTGAAATGAATCACCAAGTGATTTTAAAAGTTGAAGCAAAAGGCTTGAACTTGGAAAATCACTACGTGCTAGAAGATAATTTGTAATGATGTGTGGAAAACATACTCTTCATATGGTCATATAAGAGAGAAAGAATAATTCTGTTGTGCAGAATTTTATTTAATATTCGGTAGATCTTCCTCGGGAATAGATACCACGAGCATCCAACGTAAATTCAATTCGAAAATAAAATTAAGCGGATCCATGGATAAATAAGAGGCGAAACTACTAATTGAGGTTGTAGTAACATGAGAGCCTAAAGTAATTTGAGATATATTCTCTAGTAACGAGAATAAAGTTCATTATTATGATATATATATGTAGAAGTATATCAAATGAACATACTTGCAGTCTTTCTAAATGGCGTTTTGAGAAAAGCTAACTTGGAAGAACCAAAAGCATATGTGCCAAGCTCAACGATTGAAAGTCTGCAACTTAGTGAAAGTATTATGAATCTAAATTGACACTAAAATAGTGGCATAAAATCTTTGACACTGTGATGTCAAGCAATGACTTCAAAGGATGTGATAACATCTCCAATTTGACAACGCTCATATATGGTGATTAAATGACCGAAAAGTACCAATTTGGGGAGGCTCAAATTTGGTAATGCAGTTAATCAAAAATTGCTAATTTTGGGGACGCTTAAAATTAGTAAATTGATCTATGAGAAATTGAAGTCTCGGTTAGTAGTTGGTAACGTAATTTCAAGGCATTAAAAATGCCAATTTATAATGTCAAAAAGATTCAAGACAATGAATATGTCAAGTGTGTTATTGTTAAGTACACATGACGACTATTTCATTTTGAGAATAAATTTGAATGATCGAGTCATTGATTTAAGTAATGACAAGGGGATCAATTCAACAAAGTCTAAAAAGATAAATATATAAGACTAAATAGGTGATTCTAAGATGTAAAATCTCAAATCGTTCACAATGTCTCATATGAGGTCAGTCATACTATGATGACATGAATCTTGGAAAGATCAACGGAATCAGTTGGAATGCCAATGGATATGGTGCATCTATACAAGCACATAGGTAACTGATCTTTCAAGAGTAACTAAAAGTCTAATGTACTAAGTGAATTGTACAAGACTAAACACAGTCTATATCGTCAGTAGACTATGTGGATACACGAGTAATCAGGAAACTAATCATCAATTGGTGATTACAATGATATAAAGATTACTTGTGTGTATATGCTGCATGACATGAGATATTTAAAAACTATTAAAATGATATAATGATGAAAATTAGATATCTGACATTATGAATTTAATGTCTAAAAAGTGAATATGTTTCACACTAGCCAGTGCAACAATGGTATGGAAATATTTAATATAGATGGTTATTGCTCGAGTTACAAAGGAATCTGAGTTCATAACCTTAGACAAATATGCATAAGAGGCATAATGCAATACCAATTTCTAGAAGATATTCCAAAATGGGCAAAGCTGTGACCGCAATATGTATTTATTGTGATAGTCAATCTACGATTGACATGGCACAGAGCAAAAGTATAACGGTAAGTCTCGTCATATGAGGCAAAGACATAATACCATTTTGCTATCAACATTGGTTATCACTATTGACTACGATTCATCAAGAGATAACATCGAGGATCCGTAACCAAAGGGTTATCAAAAGACATTGTTGATAAATCATCAAGAGGAATGGGTCTATTGCCATGAGCTAATGGTTTTACGGAGGATGCCCTATAATATCCTCACTTTTACTACCGTATTCTTCATTTTAATCGAGCATTGTCGCACCATATCTGTGTTTACTGTAATGAGTATATCGATAATTATGTTAAATTGAAATCCTTGTCGTTCGTACTATAGTTGGTTGTTAGATGTTATTTGGAAAATTTCATTTTTACTTGTTGTTGCCCTTAGCGTACGCCAACTTGTTATCTTTACGTACGCTATGTACGTAGCATTATGTACGTAACGGTCTTATGTTAACGTACATAATACGGTGTATCTATCAACAGCTCGCCTTTCGGCGGGTGGGACCAAGCATGGGTAGGTGGTTGGGAATCGATTGTGACAGCCTAAGTCAACGGCCATTACGTACGTAATGACCCTGCCTTAGCGTACGTAATGTACTAGAGCCTTACGTACATCCATTTTGGTAACGTACGTAAGAACATGTGTATTTTGAGTCAGTAGCATCTGAGAATCTGTTACGTACGTAATACTCGTAAGGTTATGTACGTAATATTTATAACGTACGTTAGTTTTTAGCTATAGCATACGTAATGCCGAATTCAGGTTATAAAAGTATGGGTTGCCTTTCATTTCTGCACGACCCTTTTCCATCCCCCCTCCCTCAAAACCGATCCCCTGCCCCCTTAAATCATAATCTTGCCCTCCAATCTCGTATTAGAGCTACAACACTTGGATTATAGCTTGGTAACTAGAAGCTAGGAGTGTGTTCTTGGAAGATTTGGTGCTATTCTTCATTCCTTTCTTGAGGTTGGTTATCTTACTCTTGTGTTTCATATGATTGTTGATGTTAGTAGTTTAATAACCTGATAGATCATGATGAACATTGAAGTTATGTACAAATTTAGTTTGGAACATGATAATATTTTTAGAACCATTCCTTGAATGATCGATGAAGTTGTGGGATAATATGTTCAATATAGAACCCTTAGGTAATCATGTTAAAATCAGGAGATTAGAGTTATGAATATGTTCTTAATTGCTAGTAGGATCCTATGATGTTATAGCCATATATTGGAGAAGGTTTAACAACTCATTGGGAAGAATTTGATGATGTCTTTAAAATTTAAAAAACCCTCAATTATATAATTATGTTTTGAACAAATCTTTTAAGGGATGATAATGGATTATGAAGAACACAAGTATAACCTTTATATATTCAAGATAATCGGGTGTGTTGATAACTCAAGAAGGTAATGATCACTACATTAATATGTTGATAGTGTTTTTAGGATGATTATAACAATTATGCGTGATAGTTATGCGGTAGAATTAATGGCCTAATTATATTACGTAGATCCTCGTGTATTATGATGACGTAAATTAGGATGATGTTCTTATTATGCTTAAAACGTAAAGCTATTATTTCATTTCTGGATTGTCTTAACATAATCATTGGAAAGATGATGAAGAATGTAAAGAAACACTAACTTTTAACATGTTCGACGTTAATCGGAAGTGTTGATGGATTGAGAGTGTGTTTAATCGTCATAATATTACATTGATAATGTTCTTGACTTCAAATGCTTGCCATTAATGTTATAATATGTGGACGAATCTAAGAAACTTGGTATATGATAATTCATAATTGGAGCGTTAGAATGTTCAATAGAATAGTTGAACTATTCGAGTAAAATTACGAATATTGTTTCTATGAATTAATACCATTATCGTACGAATGTGTTGTTGAATGAATTACGTTTCATTCAAGGTTGCTTTTTCAAGTGAGTATTGTTAGACGAAGATACCGTTCGTTGTCCGTTCAAAGAAGTATTATTCATCTACGGAATTGAGGCAAGTTATCTTACTTGGTTATAATGATGGTTGAATTCTTGTTATTATTATGTGTTTCGTGTATATGAAATGTTCTGTGAATCTATGATTCATAATGTGGTGATGTTTTTTATCGTGTTGCCGTTTGTGGCGGGATTGTATTCCCAAGCTTATTGTCCTTGTTACCGTTGGTCTCGTTGAGCCTTGTTGTCACTTCGGTGAGTTGTTCGATTCTTTGATAAAGTGTAATCTGTTGAGTTTCTTTTTCATGTCGCATCGTGACATCTCTGGAGTCATATCTATGTCCCGATTGGTTATGTGTAGGATTTTTAGCCGGGCACTTTATGGTCATGCGTGGATGTTTTGCGCATTAGACCATGCACACGAGACGTAGTTCATGAGGCTAATTAGGTACATCGTCACACGTATATTATGGATTCCGTATACGGGGTGGACATGTGCATGGACACATTTCCGGATCGGGCATACTGTGACATCTGTCTTGAGCCATGTTGTTAGTTGTACGTATGATTGGATATGTTCGACAGTTGGGACTAACTGTTTATACGCCTGAGGGGTATATTCAGTAGTCGGTTGTTTCCTTTGAGATCCGTATGTATATGAATTTTATAATGCCATGAGAATTATTATCATGTATAGCTGACCCTGTGGTTTGGGCGAAATACTTGTATTTCAGGTCGAGGAAAGGGCAAGGCACATGAAGAGCACGATGGTGCCGGAGGGTTTTGAAGGATGCTAATTCGGGGACCCCGAGTCTTTTGATGATGTCTTATTGTGATTTTTCATTTTATTTTATTTCGGATGAATGTATTATAACTTGTAAGGTATTTTCCATCTTCATATGGTCTATACCGAATTTGGGTCCTGTGTATGGTTGCGTGGGTTGATATATGTATGATTTATACTCCACATTAGGGTTTTGATTAATATTGTGGTTCGGTACCGCGTTGATGGGGTGTTAAGGTTCATGTTGTGATATCGTTTGGTGGGTCCCGGTGGGGTCCACGGCACTGTAATAGCCGCCGTTTCGGGGTGTTACAGAAGATGGTATCAGAGAGTATTTTCTTTTGAGTCTGTGTAGATCGAACTAGCATCAAGAAACTTTCGTACCACGTGTGACCTATGCAAGAGCCTGACCCGTCGAATACGGTATGTTTCTCGTGAACCATGATTTAATTACTGGCATAATATTGATGACGAATGGATCTCTGTACTGATCTTGGCATATTGAGAATGTGTGGTAAGATTCATCTGTTTGATTTTATGAGGAAACTCTAAATTGATTGTGTAATTAGAACTGGTTCGACTTGATGTCAATACGATATTGAGTGTGTGGCACCCGCAGCGCCAATGATTCATTACGAACTATTTTCTTAAATATGTAATTCCTTATTGCTATTAACTTAGCATGAATTTTGATTGATATCTTGAACTGTACTTATGGTTATCATTATGATTTGATTCTTTCAGTATGGAAAGAAATCTGAGAGGTCGTGGCAGAGGGGTACGAGGCCACGGAAGGGGCCGAATCCCGATACCACGAGCCAACAGGCATGTGAATGTGGAGCAGAGCTCCGCGGGTAGTAATTCGCCTTCTAGGGACCAATCACACCACACTGGACACGAAGACGCGCGTGTCGATCCTTACGTTGTGATGCAGGGCATGATGGCCCAGATGACCCAAATGGGTCAGCTGATGGAAGCTATGCAGAGGAATACTACTGGCCAACAGCAGGGGCAGCAGCCTCCACCTCCGGTGCACGGCGGGATTGTGAGCCGGATCATTAGCGACATATCGAGTCAGCGACCTCCAACCTTTGAAGGATCTTCTGAGCCTGCTGACATTGTACACTGGATAGAGCATTTCGAGAAACTGTTTGAGATGGTGGAGTGCCCAGAAGAGAACCGAGTTGCTGTGGCGGCTTACTACCTTAGCAAGAGTGCCCATACTTGGTGGCTTTCTGTGAGGCCTGCTGATGGTGCGAGTACTTGGGAGGAATTCAAGAATCTTATGCTAGATCACTACTATCCTGCACCACGCCGCGAAGCCAAATTGTCAGAATTGTTGAATCCTGATCCATCTGAGGACGAGGATGTGTTAACTATTGCCGAGAAATTCCAGGCACTTCTCCCTTTTGCTACATCAGTTGTCCGTTCGGAAGATGATAAAATCAAATATTTCCTCAAGAAGCTTAAACCCCGAATGAAGATGCAGTTTCTCAATCACCACTGTACGACCCTACCAGATTTTATCGAGAAGGCTCTGGAATACGAACTTACTGTGAAAGAGATTTCCAAGTAATAGCAGCCTCAATCTTCCAACAAGAGATCCAGGAACCAGACCCAGGCAGACAGTAATCGGGGGATGTTCAGGAAGCCCCAGCCTATACCAAATCCTTCTGAGTGGCCACCTAGGGCGCCAAAGCTGACTGGATCACACTCTCGAGCAATTAGCTCATCTATCGTATGTTATAACTGTGGGGACCAGGGACACATCAGCTCCAAATGCCCGAAGTCGGCCGTTGCCTGCCACACTTATGGGAAGAATGGACATCGTGCTCGCTATTGTATGGGTGGACCCGGACGTGCTCCAGTAGCATCTCTTGCTCCAGTACAGTCTTCTGTCCAGGACCGTGTACCTCCATCCGCTTCTTATCAGACTACCGGGGCAAACAAAGGAATGGGCCGTGGAAATCAAGCTGGTACACCTGGTACCGGAGTTGCAAAACCCAGAGTCTATGAGATGAAGAAGGCCGACGATCCTGAAGCTAGCATGATTGCAGGTACCCTCGAGATTCACTCTCAACCCGTATGTGTCCTTTTTTATACCGATGCTTCACACTCCTTTTTATCTGCCTCCTATTTGAGTCGTTTGCAATTAGATCATGCTACCAATTGTGCCTTATGTCATTGGTCTACCCGATGGTAGAAGAATTGTTGGGGATCGTGAAGTACAGAACTTTTCGATTCGTATGAACGACCCTGAGTGGTTGTCAGACTTGATTATGGTCGATTTACCTAAAGATGATGTGATCTTGGGTATTGATTGGATGGATCGTCATGATGCCGTCCTTATCATCCATAAGCGAATCATGACCGTCATATCTGATGATGGCATCGAGTGTATTTTTCAAGGTGATAATCCCAGTCATTCCGGGAGATTCATGAGCGCCATGAAGGCAATGAAACTACTGAACCAGGGGTGCGTTGGTTATTGGTGTTACATGACCAAGACAACCGATCGGCCAGTCGAGTTAGATGATATTCCGGTAGTTCGAGACTACGCAGATGTATTTCCAGATGAGCTGCCAGGATTACCCCCACAGCGAGAGGTAGAATTCATCATTGAGTTGGAGCCAGGGCGTCCCCACTTTCGAAAGCACCATATCATTTGGCACCGACTGAGATGCAGGAGTTGAAGAGCCAGCTTGAGGAGTTGACTGAAAAAGGCTATATTCGACCTAGTGCGTCCCTTTGGGGAGCGCCAGTGTTATTTGTACGGAAGAAAGACGGATCGCTGCGTTTGTGTATTGACTACCGTGAGCTGAACAAAGTAATAATCAAGAACAAATATCCATTACCTCGTATCGATGATCTGCTGGATCAGCTCTAGGGAGCCGCTGTATTTTCCAAGATCGATTTGAGATCCGGGTACCACCAATTGCGAATTCGAGAGTCTGACATTCTGAAGACATCTTTTCGCACTCGCTATGGGCATTATGAGTTCGTTGTCATGCCATTCACACTGACTAATGCACCGTCAGTGTTCATGGAGGTGATGAATCGGGTTTTTATTAATCATTTGGATCGTTTTGTAGTCAGTTTTTATTGACGACATCCTGATTTACTCTCGTGACCATGAAGAACACGAGTGTCACCTCCGTCAGGTTCTCGATTCGTTAAGGCGAGAACAACTCTATGGAAAATTTTCTAAGTGTGAATTCTGGATACCTGAATTTATTTTTCTTGGACATGTAATATCTGCAGACGGAGTGAGAGTAGACCCACAGAAGACGGAAGCCATTCGGGACTGTTACTTCCGAAGAACGTGAAGGAAGTTCGTAGTTTTCTGGGTCTAGCAGGCTATTACCGACGGTTCGTGGATGGTTTTTCCAAAATTGCTCAACCGATGACTAATCTGTTGAGGAAAGATAAGAAATATTTGTGGTCGGAAGCCTGTCAGCAAAGGTTTGATGAACTCAAGAGTCGATTGATTTCAGCACCTGTTTTGGTTCTACCTAAAGGAACGGGAGGATTCGTGGTATACAGTGATGCATCGAGACAGGGCCTTGGTTGCGTATTAATGCAAAATGGGAAAGTGATCGCCTATACATCTAGACAGTTGTGACGGTCAACTACCCGACCCATAATTTAGAGTGAGCAGCCGTGGTGTTTGCTTTAAAAATCTGGCGCCACTATTTTTATGGAGTTACCTGTTAGATTTTTACGGACCACAAGAGTCTGAAGTACATTTTTACTCAGAAGTAGTTGAATATGAGGCATAGGAGGTGGCTAGAGCTAATCAAAGACTATGATATCGAGATCCTTTATCATCCGGGCAAGGCAAATGTGGTTGCCGATGCCTTGAGTCGTAAAACCATACAGGAGCAGATGCTTGCCCGCTTGACCACCTAGAGAGAATTGCAGTTAGAGTTCATGAGGCCGGAGATTGAGGTCTGGTTACAGCACATTCAGGGACAACTTTGCACGCTTGATATTTCATCGACCCTTGATGATATAGTCAGGACAAAACAGATGACAGACCCGTTCTTATCTAGAATTCGGGGAGAAATCGATCAGGGAAAGGCCCCTAGATTTGTGGTTCACGAGGACGGACTGATACGCTTCAAAACTCAAGTATGTGTACCGGCGGATGAAGAGTTGAGGAACACTATTCTGAAGGAGGCTCATGCTACCCCGTATTCCATACACCTAGGATCAGACAAAATGTATAAGGATTTGAAGTCGTATTATTGGTGGGGTAACATGAAACGGGAAGTTGCAGAGTTCTTTTCGAGGTGTTTGACCTGTCAGCAGGTCAAGATTGAGCATTAGCGACTAGAGGACGTGTTTAAACCACTCCCGATTCCCGAGTGGAAGTGGGAAGACATATTAATGGATTTTATTACTAGCTTGTCGATGAGCCGTCGAGGCATGAATACGATTTGAGTGATTGTGGATCGACTGACCAAATCATCCCACTCTTGGAGATTAAGGATACGTGGGGTCCTGAGAGGTTGGCCCAGTTGTTCATTAAAGAGATTGTGAGGCTGCATGGTACCCCCAAGAGTATTATATCAGATCGGGACGGACGGTTCGTGTCACACTTCTGGAAGGCGGTTCATCGTGCGTTGGGTACCCAGTTGAACTTCAGTACGGTATTTCATCCTCAGACCGACGGTCAGTCTGAGAGGACTATTCAAACTCTGGAGGATATGTTGAGGGTGTGTGCTCTCGATTGGAAGAACGATTGGGAAGCCCAACTACCGTTGGTAGAATTCACATATAATAAAAGTTGGCACGCCTCGATCAAGATGTCACCTTATGAGGCTTTGTATGGTCGTCGTTGTAGGTCCTCTATATGTTGGGATGACTTGTCTGAATCCATTGGTACGGAGCCTGATATGTTGTTAGCAGCCTGCGAGAAGATTACTCTGATTAAGAGTCGCCTATTAACGGCTCAGAGCCGCCATAAATCGTATGCAGATAATCGTCGACGACCACTCAAGTTTGAGGTTGGTAATCATGTACTAGTTAAAGTGTCCCCTACTCGAGGTGTTTTCCATGTTGGGAAGAAAGGCAAGCTGAGCCCGAGGTATATTGGTCCGTTTGAGATTTTAGATCGTGTAGGCAACCTAGCCTATCGTTTGGCATTACCACTAGTTTTGAGTCGAATTCACAACGTATTCCATGTATCCCAGTTGAGGAAGTATGTTGCTGACCCGAGCCACATTATTCGATTCGACGAGGTCGAGATAGCCGATAACCATTCGTATGAAGAACGTCCTGTGCGGATACTTGAGAGGAGAGTCAAACAGTTGAGGAACAAGGTGATCCCCTTGCTGAAGATTCAATGGTCAAGGCACGGAATCGAGGAGGCAACGTGGGAAACTGAGGATAGTGTGAGAGAGAAATAACCCGAGTTGTTTACCACTTAGTTTCAAGGACGGAACTCCTTTTAAGGGGGGAGTATGTAATACCGTCGCCTTTACTACTATATTCTTCGTTTTAATCGAGCATTGTCGCACCATATCCGTGTTTATTGTAATGAATATATCGATGAATTATGTTAAATTGAAATCCTTGTCGTTCGTACTATAGTTGGTTGTTAGATGTTATTTGGAGAATTTCATTTTTACTTGTTGTTGCCCTTAGCGTACGCTAGCTTGTTATCTTTACGTACGCTATGTACGTAGCATTATGTACGTAACGGTCTTATGTTAACGTACGTAATACAGTGTATCTATCACTAGCTCGCCTTTCGACGTGTGGGACCGAGCATGGGTAGGTGGTCGGGAATCGATCGTGACAGCCTAAGTCAATGGCCATTACGTACGTAAATACCCTGCCTTAGCGTACGTAATGTACTAGAGCCTTACGTACATCCATTTTGGTAATGTACGTAAGAACATGTGTATTTTGAGTCAGTAGCATCTGAGAATATGTTACGTATGTAATACTCGTAAGGTTACGTACGTAATATTTATAACGTATGTTAATTTTTAGCTATAGCATACGTAACGCTGAATTCAGGTTATAAAAGTATGGGTTGCCTTTCATTTCTGCAAGACCCTTTTCCATCCTCCCTCCCTCAAAACTGATCCCCTGCCCCCTTAAATCATATTCTTGCCCTTCAATCTCGTATTAGAGCTACAACACTTGGATTATCGCTTGGTAACTAGAAGCTAGGAGTGTGTTCTTGGAAGATTTGGTGCTATTCTTCATCCCTTTCTTGAGGTTGGTTATCTTACTCTTATGTTTCATATGATTGTTGATGTTAGTAGTAGAATAACCTGATAGATCATGATGAACATTGAAGTTATGTACAAATTTAGTTTGGAACATGATAATATTGTTAAAACCATTCCTTGAATGATAGATGAAGTTGTGGGATAACGTGTTCAATATAGAACCCTTAGGTAATCATGTTAAATTCAGGAGATTAGAGTTATGAATATGTTCTTAATTGCTAGTAGGATCCTATGATGTTATAGCCATATATTGGAGAAGGTTTAACAACTCATTGGGAAGAATTTGATGATGTCTTTAGAATTTCAATAACCCTCAATGATATAATTATGTTTTGAACTTTTAAGGGATGATAATGGATTATGAAGAACACAAGTATAACCTTTATATATTCAAGATAATCGGGTGTGTTGATAACTCAAGAAGGTAATGATTACTACATTAATATGTTGATAGTGTTTTTAGGAGGATTATAAGAATTATTGGTGATAATAATGCGGTAGAATTAATGGCCGAATTCTATTACGTTGATCATCGTGTATTAGGATGATGTTCTTATTATGCTTAAAACGTAAAGCTATTATTTCATTTCTGGATTGGCTTAACGTAATCATTGGAAAGATGATGAAGAATGTAAAGAAACACTAACTTTTAACATGTTCGACGTTAATCGGAAGTGTTGATGGATTGAGAGTGTGTTTAATCGTCATAATATTACATTAATAATGTTCTTGACTTCAAATGCTTGTCATTAATGTTTGAATATGTGGACGAATCTAATAAACTTGGTATATGATAATTCATAATTGGAGTGTTAGAATGTTCAATAGAATAGTTGAACTATTCGAGTAAAATTATGAATATTGTTTCTATGACTTAATACCATTATCGTACGAATGTGTTGTTGAATGAATTACGTTTCATTCAAGGTTGCTTGTTCAAGTGAGTATTGTTAGACGAAGATACCGTTCGTTGTCCGTTCAAAGAAGGATTATTCATCTACGGAATTGAGGCAAGTTATCTTGCTTGGCTATAATGATGGTTGAATTCTTGTGATTATTATGCATTTCGTGTCTATGAAACGTTCTGTGAATCTATGATTCATAATGTGGTGATGTTTTTGATCGTGTTACCGTTTGTGGCAGGATTGTATTCCCAAGCTTATTGCCCTTGTTGCTGTTGGTCTCGTTAAGCCTTGTTGTCACTTCGGTGAGTTGTTCGATTCTTTGATAAAGTGTAATTTGTTGAGTTTCTTTTTCATGTCGCATCGTGACATCTCTGGAGTCATATCTACGTGCCGATTGGTTATGTGTAGGATTTTTAGCTGGGCACTTGATGGTCATGCGTGGATGTTTTACGCATTAGACCGTACACACGAGACGTAGTTCGTGAGGCTAATTAGGTACACCGTCCCACATATATTATGGATTCCATATACGTGGTGGACATGTGCACGGACACATTTTCGGATCGGGCATACTCTGATGTCCGTCTTGAGCCATGTTGTTAGTTGTACTTATGATTGGATATGTTCGACAGTTGGGACTGACTGTTTATATGCCTGAGGGGTATATTCAGTATTCGGTTGCTTCCTTCGAGATCCGTATGTATATGAATTGTATAATGCCATGAGAATTATTATCATGTATAGTTGACCCTGTGGTTTGGGCGAAATACTTGTATTTCAGGGCGAGGAAAGGGCAAGGTACAGGAAGAGCACGATGGTGGTAGAGGGTTTTGAAGGATGCTAATTCGGGGGCCCCGAGTTTTTTGATGATGTCTTAGTGTAATTTTTCATTTTATTTTATTTCGGATGAATGTATTATAACTTGTAATGTATTTTCCATCTTCATATGGTCTATACCGAATTTGGGTCCTGTGTATGGTTGCGTGCGTTGATATATGTATGATTTATACTCAACATCGGGGTTTTGATTAATATTGTGGTTCGGTACCGCGTTGATGGGGTGTTAAAGTTCATGTTGTGATATCGACTGATGGGTCCCGGTGGGGGTCCACGGCACTGCAATAGCCACCATTTTCGGGGTGTTACATACCCAACCTAAGCTGACTTGAGATCCCAAGATCTAGGTTCAATGGGATAACTAATTCATAAAACTGGGCACGATCACTGTGGGGGTTACCCTGAACCGACCATTCCTAGGATGAAAACAGTGATACCCATAGGGAGAGGTTAAGCTTATGTTTTTAATGATTCTTAAGTCGACAACGTATAGTCGGGTGGAGTAAAATATGGGTTTACTCAAAACACTTAAAGAGAATCACCTATGTTGGAGTGAAGAGGGGCCGCTTCAAAGGAGAATTGCAAGGCACAATTCTTTAGAAACTCTCGCAGAACCAGGACGGTGTCCACGACAAAACGGGGACAATAATAAGAACAGAATAAATCCGGGAGGGCACTTGTGAAGGATATACGATCACTTGCACAAGCGGTCGGACAGTTCAAAGACATCTAGTCACACTATCTAGCCAACAAGGAGAATATATCTTTTCGAGGGAAGGTTCAAGGAGCATAATCTACCTATCCTATGCAATGTCTAACCGCGGTAACTATCACTAAGTCAAACTCCGTGTCTGACGTGTGCTGCTGGACCATTAATCTCATTCATATGAGGGATTGTTGAAAAAATAGAGGAAATGGGCTGTTTTGAGCAGCCCACTTGAGAGGCAATTTTGAGTGGGCTCGACTACGAGTTAAAGTCGGAACTTAGTTGGATACGTAGTACTCCGTACGAGATTTCCAAAATATGTAAAATACTCAAAATGATTGAGGTATGAATGAGATGCAATGTTCCAAAGTGAACCCTTTAGAAATGGTTTTGGGATGTCATCCCACATTGGAAAAAGAAGAGAAAAATTGTGAGTACATAAGGAGATATGGACAAAGTCTTGTTCAAAAAGTGAGACATGAGTGGATGTGTGACTAGGCGCCCCTCGCGCACACACACACGCGCGTGCCGTCGTCGTCCGTCCGTCCGTCTCGGCTCGGGTCGGGTCGGGTCGATCTCGGTCGAAGGGCGATTTGGGCGAAATGTCTCGACGTCTCGAAGTTATCTTTTTACTGCAATTTTATTCGGTAAAAATTTATTTTACTGAAATACCTCAATTATAAATTCCGAATTTTTCGGATCCAGATAAATATCAATTTAATTGATAATTATCAAATTAAGCAGATCTGGATAAGTATTGAGATACCAATCCTAATCAGTTTAGAGTTCCTCCAGCACATGTCTCTCTCTCATCTTCACCTATAAATACAGATGTGAGAGGTCTTATTTTGAGACAGAATTTTCGTCCGTTTTTCTCAGCCAAAAAATTCTGAGTTCATTTTTTTTCGGAAATAATTTCTCTTCATAATTTTGGTCGCGTCGGTGGTAGTTCTGGTTTTATTCTAATTCGTTGAGGGTGCGATGATCGATTTATCAATGCATCGAGATGTTGTTTTATCCTGGGAGGCAGACGCTATACACTGCGGTGGAGGCGAATTTGCTTTAAGGAGACAGCTTTTCTAGACTCAACATCGCCCATATTCGGATTTACTTCCTTTGATTACTTATATATATATATACATATATTATTTAATGCTTTCGTTATTAACGAATGTAGCGACCACTTTTCTAAAATATAATTCTTCAAATTTTAAGTAGAATAAATAAAAATTTTGCAGCGGAAATACATTTTAAAAAGACGAACTTAATAATCGCAAGTAATAGTCCCAAGTCACCATTAAATAAAAACATACTTTGTCGTTAAAATAAAACAAATGGAACAATCGTTCATAAAACATGGTTTGAGAAAAATAACATTAAATAAATAAATATCTAGTCATAGGCTTGATCATTCCACTCTCAAGCGCATGCCACACCGAGCTCCTCAACCTGAAAAGGGGTAAATAGTGGGGTGAGCTTCCAACTCGCTCAGTGTGGAGAGTACGCAATATGTCTACGTTAATTACTAAATATATTAGCAAGTATAAACAACATGGTGATAAATTCGATGCCGTCAGCTGGCAGAAGGCTTTATGCACAATTAAGTGCTTGGTGATTTGCACATTTAAGTGCTTCATCGATTGCACATTTAAGTGCTTCATTAGTTGCACATTTAAGTGCTTCGATCGATTGCACATTTAAGTGCTTCGATCGATTTCACGTGCACATACGAGACAATATATAAAGCAATTAAAATAAACAAAAGCGTAATAAATCCCCACACTGGATAAAATGCGGTTCTTGAACTTGAATGTGATGAGATGCTTGACTCGACAAATTCTAGGCAGTAAATCTTTTATTATCTACAAATAATGATAATAGTTTATTATTAATACTCTACTATAATTGAAGATAAAATACAAGACATAATTTAAATTGAATATTATTTGAGAAATCTACGTATTTAATGGCTTGTGCCAAAAATAAGTGGAATTAATGAACCAAAGGCTGAATTGGAGTAAAGCGAAAGAACGAAATATCTGAGAACTGAAATTGAATAAATTGAAGAGTTGATTTGGGTTAATTTGCAAGAATCAAAAGTAACTGGGATTAAAATTGAAATGACTGGAAAGTTGGGGTATAAAACCCATTTTCAAGGAGCAAGTCGGCAGAAACCCTTATCCTTTTTCCTCCCGATTTATCACTCCCTCTCGTCGGTCTCTCTCTCTCTCATCATTCTCTCTCTACTGCGGGTTCTGAGGAAATTCCTCGACGTGAAGATTGACTCACACTGCAACGATGGCGGTTAAGTACTGGATAAGAGTAACGTTCGTCTGACCATGATTCATTCGGGTCGAATTTTCCACCGTCTCGGGTTCAGACTTCCGACGGAAGGATAAGAAGGGGGGGTAGTGGCGGCGAAGGAAATGCGAACTGGCCACGCACGCCGAGAAATGTGGCGGTGGCGCGATTGTTTGAGAGTCGGAGGTTTCCCGTCCAAAACCCAGGTTCGACTGATTTGTACCTGATTGGGTTCTGGCAAAGAGGATATCCTTTCCTGTACTGAAGTGCGTGTGTGTGAAATTCTATGAATCTGTGAAAAAATTCCGGTTGTGTGGGTTGAGGTGATTCCTCCAGTGTTTGGCCACGGCTGAGAAAAAAATATTGGGCCGAGACATTTTTTTTTCTGGTGACTAACTCCCGTTTAGGGAACAAGAAGGGGAGAAAATGTTTAAGATTTCAGAGCGCACCTTGAATGAGATGTAACTGTTGATTTGTTTTTGTAGGGTGATTTTTGGATTCTGTAAGGATGCTGGTTTGATTTTGATCGTTGCTAAGTGTTCTTGTTGTGAAGTTTGATGTGAATTTTCTGCTGTAAAGTGATATGTTGTGTGTGTGTATTATCTTCTGAGATTTCCATTTTATAAATATACTTATATATATTGAAATCTGGTTAACTGCTATACCCCATAATTTGTAACCCATCATCTCCACTTCTCTCAACTTCCTCCCATGATGTCCACTACTCCCACTAAGGTGGTGATAATGATAAAACTCCTTCCCCATGTTCTGAGTAGGAGAGAGAAATATGGGCTGGATATTATAATGATAATTGGGCTCTTAATTAATTGTAGGGTTTGGGCTTAGTCCCGCCCAAAGTGAATGGATATAAAATTAATTAAAATGGACTTGTAGAATTTTATGGGTAACGATTAATATTCTTTAAAATTTGACTCGGGCCTAGAAATAACGGGATGAAATGATGAATTAAAATGAGAAATGAAACGAAACGAATCACTTGACTTGTCATGAATAATAATGGCACAAATAAAATTGCATGATCATGAAATTAAATGAATTAAACGATAAATTATTCGGGCATTAATTTAATAACATTGAACATGTTTTCTTTAATTCACAATAAATGTATATGCGAAATCGGGGCGTTACAACCTACCCCCCTTTAACAAATTTTCGTCCTCGAAAATTAAGTTACATACCTTGAAAAATGAATGTTGGATACTTAGAACGGATCTCCTCATCACGTTCCCAAGTTGCCTCGTTTGGTCCATGACGACTCCATTGAACTTTCACCAATTTAACCTCTTTATTTCGTAACCGGTGTACCTTACGCTCCAAAATAGCTATAGGTACCTCCTCATAAGTCAGGTTCTTGTCTACGTGCAACTCTTTGAAATTGCATATGTGATCAGGATCACGTATGTATTTTGTCAGCATGGAGACGTGAAAGACATTGTGCACTCCTGATAACTCCGATGGTAGTGCCAAACTATAAGCAAGGTCACCAACACGACCCAAAATCTCAAAAGGTCCGATATAACGAGGCTGTAGTTTTCCTTTCTTACCGAATCGTATCACTCCTTTCATCGGCGCTACTTTCAGGAACACCTTCTCTCCAATCTCAAATTGTATATCTTTCCTTCGTTTATCAGCATAAGACTTCTGCCGATCCTGGGCAGTCTTAATTCTGCTTCTGATCTCGGCTATCTTCTCTATAGTCTGCTCGATCAATTCTGGACCCAAAATTTTTCCTTCTCCAACCTCACTCCAATAAAGGGGCGATCGACATTTCCTTCCGTACAGAGCCTCATACGGGGCCATTTGTATAGTTGCTTGGTAACTATTGTTATAAGCAAACTCCACTAACGGCAAAATATTCTCCCAATTCTCACCGATCAAGAACACATGCCCTCAACAAGTCTTCAAGTGTATTGATAGTCCGCTCGATTGACCATTGGTTTGCGGATGATATGCGATCGAAATTCAACTTAGTGCCCAAAGCACTCGAAGGCTCTTCCAAAATTTCGACGTAAATCGCGGATATCTATACGATATGATCGACAACCTTTGGAACACCATGTAGCCTCAAAATCTCCCGGATATAAATCTGTGCATATTGTTCCATACTGTAAGTCATCCTCACAGGTAGAAAATGAGATGACTTCGTCAAACGATCTACTATCACCCAGATAGCGTCGTTCTTCCTCACGGTTCGTGTCAGACCAACCACGAAATCCATTGTGATATGCTCCCATTTCCATTCTGGGATTTCCAACGGTTGAAGTAAACCTCCTGGCCGTTGGTGTTCTGCCTTCACCTGCTGACATATCATACACCTCTCCACAAATACACCAATGTCCCGTTTCATTCCTCTCCACCAAAAGAACTTTTTCAGGTCGTGGTACATCTTTGTACCTCCCAGGTGAGCGGAGTATGGTGTATTGTGAGCTTCTTCATGTATTTGCTTCCTAAGGGGTGAATCCTTAGGAACACATAACCTCCCATCATAAGTCAAAACGTCGTCTGCAGAAACGACAAACTTCTCAATACTCCCAGCTTGTGCTCGATCCTTCATCTTGCACAAGAACTTATCACATGGTTGAGCCTCCTTAATCTTATCCCTCAAGTTTGGTTGCAAGACCAAAGATGATAGGATTGCTTTCGAATGTTTTGAAGACTCAACTACCTCAATCCTCAACTGGGAGAACTCCTTTATCAAACTCTCCTGATCGGTCAAGCAAGCTAACTCGCCTCTAGTCTTGAGCTCAAGGCATCAGCTACCACATTAGCCTTACCCGGATGGTAATGAATAGTACAATCATAGTCCTTCACCAATTCTAACCATCGCCTTTGTCTCATGTTAAGGTCCTTCTGTGTGAAAAGATACTTCAAACTTTTATGGTCAGTGTATATCTCACACTTTCCTCCGTAGAGATAGTGACGCCAAATCTTCAGCGCATGTACTACAACAGCCAACTCTAGATTATGCGTTGGATAGTTCAACTCATGTGGTTTAAGTTGTCTCGATGCATAGGCTACTAGTTTACTATGTTGCATCAGAACACAACCCAACCCCTGCTTTGAGGCATCACTATAAATAACAAAGTCTTCCGTCGGATCAGGAATCGTTAATACTGGTGCCGAGGTTAGTCTCCTTTTCAACTCTTGAAAACTTTCCTCGCACTTGTCGTTCCATTCAAACCTCACGCCTTTCCTTGTTAACTGGGTCATAGGAGTGGCGATTTTTGAAAATCCTTCGATAAATCTCCTATAATAGCTTGACTAGGCCCAGAAAGCTGCGGACTTCGCTCGCATTCTTGGGTATTCCCCAACTACTCACTGCTACAACTTTATCGGGATCAACCTCAATTCCTTTTGAAGTCACCACATGTCCAAGGAATCCAACTCTGTTTAACCAAAACTCACATTTCTTGAATTTAGCATACAACTTCTCCTTGCGAAGTGTCTCCAATGTAATCCTCAAATGTTCTTGGTGTTGTTCCTTGTCCTTAGAATACACCAAGATGTCATCTATAAAGACGATCGGGAACTTATCCAAGTAAGGTTGGAACACCTGTTCATCAAATCCATAAAGACCGGTGCATTACTCAAGCCAAAAGGCATCACTACAAATTCAAAATGTCCATAACGGGTTACGAAGGCCGTCTTGGGAATGTCACACTCCTAATCTTGATTGGTGATACCCCGACCGTAAATCAATCTTCGAAAAGGTTCCGGCTCCCCTCAACTGATCGAATAGATCCTCGATTCTCGGTAGTGGGTACTTGTTCTTCACCGTGAGTCGGTTCAGCTCTCTGTAATATATACACATCCGAAGTGACCCATCCTTCTTTCTTACAAATAGTACTGGTGCACCCCAGGGTGACACGCTAGGACGAACAATCCGAGCTCCAGTAGCTCTTGAATCTGGACCTTCAATTCTTGAAGTTCCTTCGGAGCCATTCTATATGGCGCTTTGGATGTTGGGGCCGCCCCAGGGACCAAATCAATTCTAAATTCCACTTGTCGGTCGGGTGGGACTCCCGGCAAATCTTCTGGAAACACATCCAAAAACTCCCGTACTATATGTACGTCTGTAGGGGACACCTCATTAGTACGAGTGTCGACCAAACTCACCAAGTAACCCTGACATTTCTCCTTCCTTAGACCTCTCAGTGCTTTCATGGTTGTGATTACTCTTGGTACTGTCCTACTCTTAGTACCGTAAAAGGTGATCGACTCGCCTTCGGAACACCTCAATGTTACCTTCTTCTCACGGCAACTTATATCGGCATCATGTCTATCGAGCCAGTCCATACCAAGGATCACATCAAAATCCATCGAGTTAATCAAATATAGGCTAGCATCAAATTCTCTTCCTCGTTCGAGATTTCAAAACTCTCTCTCCATTTTCTCTTGGTAATGTTGTGGGTAGTACTGCTCCATCACTATTTCCTTGAACTGATCCCATGTTAATGCAGCACGCTCGGCCGCCGGCCTCAAACACCAATAGCTTATCCACCAGCGTCCAGCATCCTCCACCATTTGGTATTGGCCGCAAAGAATTCTTTGCACATAAGTGCACCCAATGATCTCAAAGGTACGCTCGAGCGACATGAACCATTCTTCAACAAATGCTAGTCCTTCTCGACCGTTGAATGATGGTGGTGTGAAACGTCGGAATTTTTTGCACAACTTGTGCCTGAGTAGGAGCTGGCACGTTATTGTTGTGGTTATTTTTTCCTCCATTATCACCACCACCAGCACCAAGGTTGGCATTTTCACCACCGAGATTATTTCCACCTCGGTTAGTTGGGCGTCCACGTTTACGAGTTGCCATTATCCTAAGGCATATCATACTCAATGGCCCCTCAGTACTTGCCCAACGAGAGAGACGAATAAGATGAAGAAATTGCATTGCATCTATGGGTTGAGAACCAGAAATTTCTAGCAATGGTGATTTACGCATGTCATACATATACTTATGAATTAACAAGAAAACAATTTCATGCCCAAATATTTTATCATAAAATTCTTATGCACAAAATAGACTGAAGATGCATTTGTAATTCATGAATCATGGTTGATCTGGTGAACTGCATTTATCACAAAATGAATAATAACTTAATGTACCTTGGAGTCGACGTGGAGCGGCAGAGATGGATGATCATAATTGCTAAAAATATTTGATTACTTGCGGAAATGAAATTTCAGTTTAGAAAAAGAAACCATTTTAACAAGTCTACAGAACCGTAGACCCGCTCCGATACCACTTATGTAGCGACCACTTTTCTAAAATATAATTCTTCAAATTTTAAGTAGAATAAATAAAAATTTTGCAGCGGAAATACATTTTAAAAAGACGAACTTAATAATCGCAAGTAATAGTCCCAAGTCACCATTAAATAAAAACATACTTTGTCGTTAAAATAAAACAAATGGAACAATCGTTTATAAAACATGGTTTGAGAAAAATAACATTAAATAAATAAATATCTAGTCATAGGCTTGATCATTCCACTCTCAAGCGCATGCCACACCGAGCTCCTCAACCTGAAAAGGGGTAAATAGTGGGGTGAGCTTCCAACTCGCTCAGTGTGGAGAGTACGCAATATGTCTACGTTAATCACTAAATATATTAGCAAGTATAAACAACATGGTGATAAATTCGATGCCGTCAGCTGGCAGAAGGCTTTATGCACAATTAAGTGCTTGGTGATTTGCACATTTAAGTGCTTCTGACTGATTGCACATTTAAGTGCTTCTGACTGGTTGCACATTTAAGTGCTTCTGACTGATTGCACATTTAAGTGCTTCTGACTGATTTCACGTGCACGTACGAGACATTATATAAAGCAATTAAAATAAACAAAAGCGTAATAAATCCCCACACCTGGATAAAATGCAGTTCTTGAACTTGAATGTGATGAGATGCTTGACTCGACAAATTCTAGGCCCGTAAATCTTTTATTATCTACAAATAATGATAATAGTTTATTATTAATACTCTACTATAATTGAAGATAAAATACAAGACATAATTTAAATTGAATATTATTTGAGAAATCTACGTATTTAATGGCTTGTGCCAAAAATAGGGCTGGAATTAATGAACCAAAGGCTGAATTGGAGTAAAACTGAAAGAACGAAATATCTGAGAACTGAAATTGAATAAATTGAAGAGTTGATTTGGGTTAATTTGCAAGAATCAAAAGTAACTGGGATTAAAATTGAAATGACTGGAAAGTTGGGGTATAAAACCCATTTTCAAGGAGCAAGTCGGCAGAAACCCTTATCCTTTTTCCTCCCGATTTATCACTCCCTCTCGTCGGTCTCTCTCTCTCTCATCATTCTCTCTCTACTGCGGGTTCTGAGGAAATTCCTCGACGTGAAGATTGACTCACGCTGCAACGATGGCGGTTAAGTACTGGATAAGAGTAACGTTCGTCTGACCATGATTCATTCGGGTCGAATTTTCCACCGTCTCGGGTTCAGACTTCCGACGGAAGGATAAGGAGGGGGGGTAGTGGCGGCGAAGGAAATGCGAACTGGCCACGCACGCCGAGAAATGTGGCGGTGGCGCGATTGTTTGAGAGTCGGAGGTTTCCCGTCCAAAACCCAGGTTCGACTGATTTGTACCTGATTGGGTTCTGGCAAAGAGGATATCCTTTCCTGTACTGAAGTGCGTGTGTGTGAAATTCTATGAATCTGTGAAAAAATTCCGGTTGTGTGGGTTGAGGTGATTCCTCCAGTGTTTGGCCACGGCTGAGAAAAAAATATTGGGCCGAGACATTTTTTTTCTGGTGACTAACTCCCGTTTAGGGAACAAGAAGGGGAGAAAATGTTTAAGATTTCAGAGCGCACGCAGATGAGATGTACCTGTTGATTTGTGTTTGTAGGGTGCTTCTGGGATGCTGGAAGGATGCTGGTTTGATTTTGATCGTTGCTAAGTGTTCTTGTTGTGAAGTTTGATGTGAATTTTCTGCTGTAAAGTGATATGTTGTGTGTGTGTATTAAATTCTGAGATTTCCATTTTATAAATATACTTATATATATTGAAATCTGGTTAACTGCTATACCCCATAATTTGTAACCCATCATCTCCACTTCTCTCAACTTCCTCCCATGATGTCCACTACTCCCACTAAGGTGGTGATAGTGTGAAATGATAAAACTCCTTCCCCATGTTCTGAGTAGGAGAGAGAAATATGGGCTGGATAATATAATGATAATTGGGCTCTTAATTAATTGTAGGGTTTGGGCTTAGTCCCGCCCAAAGTGAATGGATATAAAATTAATTAAAATGGACTTGTAGAATTTTATGGGTAACGATTAATATTCTTTAAAATCTGACTCGGGCCTAGAAATAACGGGATGAAATGATGAATTAAAATGAGAAATGAAACGAAACGAATCACTTGACTTGTCATGAATAATAATGGCACAAATAAAATTGCATGATCATGAAATTAAATGAATTAAACGATAAATTATTCGGGCATTAATTTAATAACATTGAACATGTTTTCTTTAATTCACAATAAATGTATATGCGAAATCGGGGCGTTACAACGAATCTGTCTCCTACTTTGTTCCTTTCAGATTTACAGCTCATGAAGTAGATTCAAAAGCATGACTTGCAGCTCATGCAGTAGATTCAAAAGCATGGTAAATATGCCAATACTGACTAAGGCTAACCACTCCCAGCCTTTAATCTCAACGCTTCCTTCTAAACCTTACATTTTAGTGTAAGGGACCAGAAATACTTCAAAACTCCATATGAACATTAGAAATAGATCTCCGGATTTTTGGTTTAAATGGTCTAGTCAAACAAAACTTTTGTTTAAAAATACCTGAATGTATGTTTTTTTGTTTATATAGCCTTCTTTTTAAATAATAGATTATATAATGTATTCAATTACTAAAATATCCTTAATGTGTTTCTGGGCACGATTTCTAGATCGTTATTCTATTAATATAACAAATTCAAAATCGTTGCATTATATTTACAATAATGCCAACATATTGTATGAATTCTAACAACGATGTCTAAGTCGTTATAACGACTTCCAAGTTGTTTCTATATCAAAATTGTTACAGTCTTTAAATAAATGGATAAAAAAGTATCATAAAAGATGGTTCTAGTACATTTGAAAATAGATGAAATTAAAATTAGAAATGATTGATAATTTATCTATCATTGTAGAAGTTGTATTGTAGAAGTTAGACTATTGGTTCCAATTGGTTATGATACGGAACTCATTAAATTTTCACTTATTTATGATAATTTAATAAATCTTATTTCAAAAACCTTGCTTGTGAGAAAAATGTGCAAAATCTGTAATTAATTTAAAATAAAATGAAATATCACTTAGTAAATAAAACTAATTTTGGAGTCTAATAAAAAATCAAAGTACTCTTTAATAAAAGAGATAAACGAATATTTTTGTAACACAACAATAAACCGTAGTTGAGGCCTGAGGAAAAATCTCTAAGTTAAATTTCAAACATAATTGTTTGGTGCATAATTTGCATCACATTCATAAATATGTAAAATACACCGAATACATTCTATTAATATAAAGTCATAGAAATTATTTTAGAAATTACAAACCAGAGTTCTTTGAAAATAATAATATATCATATTTAAAGATAAAAAAAATTGTCAGTCATATCTATCTTTAAATTCGTACATTTTCAAAAATATTTGAATCACCTTGTATGATATTTTTTTATATGTATGTACATGTAGTAGTCATGTCGAATGGCAATGAACGATCAAATCATCAATTTGACTCATAACGAAATACACCTCGTACTTTATAGGAAGACACGATATGTATCCCGTTTTAGTCAGGATTTAAACTGAAATAATGTTGAGTTCGTGTGGTCTTCACTAAAACGATATACACCATGTTGTGATTTTTGCTTCATTATATGATATATATAAGTCATTATGATATATTCTTTTAAGCTTAATTAAGCATTTTTTAGTTCAATTTTGTAACGTCCTAACTTATATATATATATATATAAAATAAATAAATATTTCTATTTATTTATGATAATTTAATAAATCTAAAATCTGTAATTAATTTAAAATCAAATGAAATATCACTTTAGTAAATAAAATTAATTTTTGAGTTTAATAAAAAAAATCAAAGTACTCTTTAATAAAAGAGATAAACAGATATTTTTGCAACACAACAATAAATCGTAGTTTGAGGTCTAAGGAAAAATCTCTAAGTTAAATTTCAAACATAATTGTTTGGTGCATGATTTGCCTTACATTCACAAATATGTAAATTCACTCAAACCTTTTATTAATATAAAGTCATAAAAATTATTCTAGAAATTACAAACTAGAGTTCTTCGAAAAATAATAATACATAACATATATTTTTAAAAACTTAATATTCTATTTACTAAAAGTACAATTTGTATTTCTGACAGTATGACATGATAACTCATGCTATATTGTGTATATGTTAAGCAAAGTTCAATTTATTTCAGTTCAGTTTAGTTCTACAAAGTTCAGTTTAGAATCAATCTGATTTTCTATTATAAAATTATCATCATTATTATTATTGTGGTACATATTATTATTGTTAGTATTATTGTTGTTATAGCATATGTTCTAATTATTACTGTTGTTATTGTTATTTTAGTATATATTATTAATATCATTATTATAATAATTATTATTGGAATATATGTTATGATTATTGTTGTTGTAGTATATTTTATATGTGGGAATCAATTTTTTAATACCAAATTATAAAATTGACAAGTTTTATATTACCATTCATAAGAGTATAAGTTTTTAGTACCATTTTGATTAAAAAGACTAAAATGTCCTCCGGAAAATGTCAATATTGACTTTCTCTTTTCTTTTTGTATTTTATTTAATTTAAACTACTTTTCTTTTCTTTTTTCTTTTATTTTCCTCATCTGCTCAAAGCCGATCATTAATGTCCAATAACTAAAATTTAATTACAACATATACATCAAAACAACACAACTATTTTTGACAAAGGCTCTCTCAAAAATCTTATAAAAATCACAAGATTATTCGAAAAGAAAAGTTGACGTTCAAATAAGACTTCATTTGTCGTGCTTCTGGGTTCATAAAGAAGGTATGCATCAATATTTTACTGTTGAAATTTTTTTTCCCGACAAGTTCTTACGGACACGATCGCTGCACATGATGGGAAGCCACCGTGTGCGACGATCGTGTGCAACGGTCGTGTCCAACGACCTTGACATCGTGCGCACAACTAACGTGTTCACGATCGTTTAACACGATCATCTACAATCGTGTGCAGCGATCATGTTCATGGCCAGAAACTTGCACACGATCGCTGCATACGGTAGCATACGACCGTGTGCATCAGTCGTGTCCAAGGCATACCGTTTTAGAATATTGTTCGCTCAGTTTTCTGAATAGATATTCATCTTTTTTAATCAGATGTCGTTGCAGCGTATTTTGATACATCACGGTGGTTATTGGGAGCGATCGACATATGTAGACGGGGACTCCTTTTTTGTCTACATCGACACAAGCAAAGTTAGTCGTGCAAACCTCGTGGGGGTTATCAGAGAGGGTTTGGGTGGTCTAAATGAGTCCGATTGCAAATTATGGTACTTGACATATATGGCCAAGGGAAACAAAGTAAAAGTCCTATTACGGGGCGATATCGAGATACTTCGAGTACTAGTAGAATACAAGGAGGATCCTGAGGTCTATGTTGAGAACGACAGCTTCTCCACTCCTGAGGTTAATATGGGATGTAGTAGCTCGAGAGTAGAGCCCGACAACATAAATTTTGACATGCCTTCCAAAGATTATCAATACGAGGAAAATGAGGAAGACGAGGAAGATGAGGAGGTGCATACATCCGAAAATGAAGATTGTTGTAAAGACTTGCTTGAGTCACTATCTATGGAATTTCTTGCTTGGGTTCGCCAACCGGCCCAAATGGACAGGATTATGAGTCGTTGGAACTTCTCATCCGACCATCAATCTGCGAGCGAGCATGAGCATCTACAATCAATGCGTAACTGGATCATTCCATTTCCGGGCCCGGTAGTGCCGGGATTTTGGGTTGGGTCGAGCAGCCTCCACCGGTCAGCTAGAGGTGGGGTCCACCTTTCGGTCCAAGACAGAGTTGAGGATAACTGTAGGAATGTATCATTTGGAAAATATGCTACAGTGTATCACTGATCGTTCCGCTGATAAACGTATAGTGTTTTGTCTGTAAGAGTGGGCAAAATAATTGTCAGTTTAGGTTTTGTGCTATTGGGGGTGCAACTATTTGGAGAATTACAAAGTTGACCTTGGAGTACAGTTGTCACCCTGATTTGAACCGTGCTGCCGCACGGTCGGTCACTTCTGAGGTTGCCGCCCATTATTTTGCTAAAAGATTGACCGGTGAGGGGGTCACTTTGAGGCCAAAGGAGATGATTGCAGAGATGTGTAGGGAGTATGGCATTGACATGTTATACAGTTTTGCTCTCCGGACGAGGAATATAGCGATAGAGAATACATATGGCGACTTTGATGAGTCGTATCATAGGCTCCCATCTTATCTGTATTAGTTAAAACAGCGTAATCCAGGGACAATTTATGATTTGCAGACGACTCATGAGGGAGTGTTTTGCCACATGTTCGTTTCACTCAGATAGAGTATTAGGGTATTTGATACGTGTCTTCGACCGATGATTATAGTTGATTGGACCCACCTGAAAGGAAGGAATAAAGGAACTCTATTTGCGGCTGTCACATTTGACGGGAATGAGCAAGTATTTCCTCTTGCAGTTGGTCTCGATCCGATAGAGAATGACGAGTTATGGACTTATTTTCTGTATAACCTGCGCAGATACTACAATCCGATAGAAGATTTACTGATTGTGAGTGACCAACATAAGAGCATTCAGAATACTGTTCGAGCCGTCTATCCGAATGCATTCCACGGGTTGTGCTATCACCATCTTGCAAAAAATCTGACCTCCTACGGTGCTCATGCTATATGACTCTTTAGAACTGCTGTCTACACGCATCGTGAAGAAGTTTTTGAAAACTACTTTTTGAAACTACATATTGAAAGCCCTAATGGGGCTCACAGGCGCCTTTCTGAAATTGGGCTAGAGAGGTGGGCTAGGTCGAAGTGTCCGGTACGACGCTATAACTTCTTGAGATCTAATGCTGTTGAATGCTTTAATAATCGTATGTTGTGGGCGAGACATTTACCTGTTTGCTCGTTACTTGAGATATTTTGCCTAATTTTAGAGAATTGGTTTGATGAGAAGCGGGGAGAATCTACATCAAGAGACAATGAGTTGACAATGTATACTTTTGAAAAGCTCTCTAACTCTGTGCAAGCCAGTCTGACTCTTACTGTTCGAGCTACCACCCCACTTGTTTATAAAGTCGAAGGAAACAAAGTTTCTTATGAGGTCGACCTTCGAACCTGGACATGTTGTTGTCGGGAGTTTGATTTGGATCAGATTCCATGTCGTCATGTTGTTGCCGCTATAAGGTAATTGTTTTTCTCTAATGTGCATATCATTCAATGTTTTTGTCTATCCTACAGCATGCGGGCGCTGTCGGGCATTGTATCCTACAACTTGCGGGCGCTGTATCCTACAACTTGCAGGCACTGTCGGGCGCTGTATCCTACAGCTTGCGGGCGCTGCCGGGCCCTGTATCCTACTCTCTGGTGTAGCCCACAGTCACCATTGTCAGCGTCATCCTAGTCATCATTCTCATCATAAGCCTAGTCACCATTCTCAGCGTCAGCCTAGTCACCATTCTGAGGTCCAGCACAGTCACCATTCTGAGATCCAGCATAGTCATCATTCTCAGATTTATCATTCTTTTGAGCGGACTGAGCAGCCCCTTGAGCCGACTCTGCGGTTTCTAGATTATGAGCATCAGTATCAGCCATTTGACGCGCCGTTTCAGCAGTATATGACGATGTTCGATTGGTTTCAGGACGAGCATCCTTATAGTATGATGTTTCCCGGCCATAGTAGTAGTCCTCAGTAGCATCCTCCATTTCAGATCAAGCAGCCAGTTTTTGAGATCGAACAACCGATTGTACGGGTCTCTGATCGTTATAGTTGTGAGAGGGATGCTGAGGGTGATGAAGTTGGTGAGAGTGCCAGGACGCAGCAGTTGGGTGAGCGTAGTCTTCCACCGCGAGTGAGTCGACCATCTGCTGCTCTTCGAGAGCCTTTTGTGGTGGCGCCTCCAAGATACAGTGAGGCTCTGAAGAAGTTGTACCTACAGTTTAGGGAGTAGCCACATGATGCTATTGTCCGGTGTTTGGAGACTGGGCATGCTCTCACCAGGCGTTATTTGACCGGATAGAGTCTAGCCGTGAAGACTTTGATGCCGAGGTGATAGATTGTTATGTGCTTGCGACTCGAGTGAGGCTTCAGAGGGGAGTCCATAGTGTTGGTATCGGTAGAGTTGGCACTGTACTTGTCGGCTCCCAATTTTACGTAAGTTCTATAAATTACTCGCTTGTATAGCATTGATGTGATGTGGACTTTTTTTTGTGGTTTGGCTTTTTGTAGATAGTTATGGCGAACGAGTTTGCAAGACTCCATCCGCATGATCCACTTGGTATCAAAGTGATAGGAAAGCTGATTTACAGGGATTAGAAAATTCCTAAATCCATCGAGGACTACATGACAGGTCTTGATACACTAAATGTGGTTCCATGGTCAAATTGCGACGAAGTAAGTTTGAAATTAATATTTATAGATGATTCACTATGTTTGATGTGATGATCTTATATGATTACATATTTTGTTTCAACAGATCATTGCCATTTGTTGCCTCGACCAGAGCCACTGGGTGACTATCAAGATTAACATCATAACATGGACCGTAGATTTGTACGATTCCTTATCACACCAACACCAAGATGGTCGATACCGATTCAACCATCTACGACCAATTACTCGTCTGATGCCTGGTGTGCTAGCTCAATCCAGGTACTGGCTGAACAACCAATCGAATTGACACGGAGATGAGTTTCAAAATTATGCCACGAGAACTACAGTTCATACAAAACGACAATCACAGTTGTGACCCTTCGCGTGCATGTACTTGGATCGACTCATCTCTGCAAACTCAGCAGGAAGGCACCAAATCAAGGAACTTAATGAGAAATATATTAAGAAATATTGATATGGTTTAGCTGCTAAAATCTTTATGTTGTCGTTCGACGTAATGTAGGATAATATATTTTTGATACTGATGAGTATGTATTTTAATTTTAATTCAAATATATTTTGGCAAGATTGATGTGTTGTGTTGTTAAATCACACGTAAAATGGTTTATGGTGCAGTTGGTAAATCCAGGCCAGCTTTGTGTTACACACGATGGCTGCACACGATCGTGGCCATCGTGGGTTACGATCGTGTGCAACCTACCCACGGTCATGGGTTGCTTCTGTCGTGTGCCCACGATGGCTGCCAAGACCGTGTGCACACGACCGTGTGTCCCATCGTGGGCACGGCCGTGTGCATCATCGTGTGCACATGAACTTTTGGTATTTTTGCCAATTTGATTTATTGTCTTATCTAGAAGGATGTTTTGTGATTCTAAAATTGCTTGTTCAAACATTAATTACTATATGACTTCTTATACAAACTCGTATTTGTCATTTTGTGTAATTCATTAGTATATGAGATATTTCATACAGATGATGAACTTATACTTACGAACTAATACATTGAGAACATATAGACTACACATGATATGTAATATATTATGTTAATTCAATCAATAATTTTTTAAATAAGTGTATCGTTAACAAATACTTGTTAATATATAAGTAACAACACGTAAATTGACGAGTAATTTGAGAAATTAGTGAAAATTGTTGATGTTCTTGTGCACACGACCATGTGTCCCATCGTGGGCACGACCATGTGCACCATCGTGTGCACATGAACTTTTGGTATTTTTGCCAATTTGATTTATTGTGTTATTTAGAAGGATGTTTTGTGATTCTAAAATTACTTGTTCAAACATTAATTACTATATGACTTCTTATACAAACTCGTATTTGTCAATTCGTGTAATTCATTAGTATATGAGATATTTTATACAGAGGATGAACTTATACTTACGAACTAATACACTGAGAACATATAGACTACACATGATATGCAATATATTATGTTAATTCAATCAATAACTTTTTAAATAAGTGTATCGTTAATAAATACTTGTTAATATAAAAGTAACAACACGTAAATTGACGAGTAATTTGAGAAATTAGTGAAAATTGTTGATGTTCTTGTGCACACGATCATGTGTCCCATCGTGGGCACAACCGTGTGCATCATCGTGTGCACACGTGGATACAGTGGATACAGTGCCAATTTGACACCGTAGACACATGGTTGCCAACGTGGCACACGATCGGTGCACACAATCGTGCCCATCGTGTGCCCCATCGTGTGCGCTACAAAGGGCAACATCAAATTATTTTATTATAAAATCTCATTGTGGGTCCCCTCTTTTCAATATAAGCCCATCTTCCTGGACCGAGAGTGAAATACCTGAACCTTAGTCCCCTTTTTTTTTTACTATAAATCCTAATCAATTAAAATCAATTAAAATCCATTAAAATCAAATACACGAAATGAGCGGCCGATTACGGGAAAGCAATTTAGGAGGAATCAAAGCACCTCCACCAAAAAGAAGAAGGGGGATACCTCCTCCCAACCCAGCATACAGAACTAGGCCGGGGGGAAGATACTCAATGCTCAGAGTAAGTTTTTTGATTTTGTTGTATGTGTAGTGTGTACTGCGAATTAATGTGTTTCATGAAACATGGCCTATTTAAAAACACTGCGAGCAATCCAGTTATACTAGATGGTGATGATGATAATGATGATTTAGAGATTTCTGAGAAGACAAGTAAAGAAGTTATTTTAGAAGAAGAAGTTCATGGAGATGATTAGGGGTGTGCATTCGGATCAATCCGATCCGATCCGATCCGAATTCGGATTAATCCGAAATTTCGGATCACCTTTTGCTCAATCCGAAATCCGAACCGATCGTTCGGATCGGATTTGGATCAATCCGAATCTGGATCGGATCGGATCGGATTTAACCCGGAAAATCCGAAAATTTTAAAAACTAATAAAAATCATAATCGAAAAATAATAAAATTTTCATTTTTTTTATATATATTTAGGATGGATCAGATTAATCCAAAAATCCGCAGTTAATCCAATCCGGTCCGAAGTTTTTTCTGGTAAAAATAATAAAAAATTTCTTTTTTTATATATTTCGGATCGATCGGATTAATCCGAAAATCCGCGGATTTAATCTGATCCGATCCGAAATTTTCGGATCTGTAAAATTCTAATCCGAAATCCGATCCGAAGATATCGAATCGGACTGGTTCGGATCGGATTTTCGGATTTTTAGTTCGGTTTTTCGGATTCGGTTTTTCTGCACACCCCTAGAGATGATGATACAAGACTAAAGAAACAGCAGTAGGTAGGGGGAAAAGGGATCCAAGTGATTGTGGTTTTTAAGTTATTCTTAGATATTTTGGTGTGATGGTGATGAACTTTTGTTATGTAAAGTTATATGCTTTTGGTGTAAACTATTGCTGTTTAAAGTGAGCTACTTTGTTAGGATTAATGTTTGCCTCCATATTCACCTTTATTTGCTTTACATCACTGAACACTTAAATTTCAATTCAAAGATGAAAATAGAGACAAGATTATGCATTTTAACTAATAATCAGAATAATGAATCAATACATGGTCCATCGAGGATCAAAATACCTGCACATGATTGTTGCTAGTAAGTCACAACATATAAAAAATACATGGGAAATTTAAGTTTCATGGTATGGACATCCCCTTATGTCATGGTCATCATTACGACAAATGTTACACCTCTTCTTCTGCCGGCGCCTTTGCCTCGTTTGTTCATCCGTTCCTTGAGTTTCTTCTGGAGGGATATTCAAATCCACACCACCTATGGGAATGAATGCTTTGCAAGATTTTCTATTGTGGTCGGTTCCCTTACACCTACCGCATACATGATACCATCTACCTGCGGGCAAATTTTCAACAGCGGACCGTGCACGACTCATCCTTGGTCGGCCGGCTTGTCCTACCCCCTATGGAGGTAAGCAAACGATGGATGAGGTATCTGGTGGGACATCCCACTCATCAGGATGTGGGATAGGATTAATATGCTCCTTATAAGTCTCTCTAAGGCTTTGTTGCTTGAAATAACGACTAACAAAATCATATACAGACAAACCATTTATGGCGCCCCTGTTACAATAAGTAATTATGTCAAGGATGTGGTGTAGGATAATGTATTTTTGATACTTATGAGTATGTATTTTACTTTTTTATCCAGATATATTCTGGTAAGATTGATGTGTTCTGTTGTTAAATCTGGAAAACTGGTTTATGGTTCAGTTGGTAAATCCAGACCAGCCCTGTGTTGCACACGATGGCAGCACACGATCGTGCCCATCGTGGGTTACAATCGTGTGCATCTTGCCCACTGTCGTGTGCATCCTGCCATGACCGTGGGCACACAATAGCTAGTCCCATCGTGGGCATGATCGTGTGCCCCAACATCACTCAGCAGCATGGCTCCCAGCTGAGTAGTGCACCGGGCTCCTAGAACATCTATACGTAGGTCCAAAGAGATCCACGATCCCATAAAGCACCCGACGAGAAACTCGAGCAATAAATCCTGTCTCAGACTCCTCGTACAAGATCGCTTTCAAACGGAGATCGAAGTACTCATCTCTACTCGCGTCCTGGGTGTGGTCCGGACAAAGAAGTCCGTGGACACAACACACCCTCTCTGGCTGACTCTCCCGGTCCGATGTCTCTGCACCATATACTGGTGGGGTACTCTACCGGCGTCGCTTCGACACTTTATGTGCCGACTCATATGTAATCAATTTCTCAGCAGCCTTCTTCAACCTATCCATAACTTTTTTCTCGGTATTGGTGCAGGCTCATCCTTCTTGTTCTTCACAGCTATTCTTATAGGCTTTATGAACTTAACGTCATATGGCGAGCCATTCTCAAAACTCATGTAGTAGTACTCATCCTCATCCTCCTCCAGATGCGGTAAAGAGGAAAGTACTTTCTGCTGCAAAAGTAGTCATTAAAGCATACCATTAGATGGGCAATCACATAACGTTGAAGAGATGGGTAAAGTCAGGAGAAAATACGTTTATAAATTTATGTACCTTCTCGTCGAAGAAATGAGTGAAATCACAGAACATCTTACTCGTAGTCCACATCAAAACCGGGGGACTTGGACAGATTTATCTCGAATTCCACACAATTCTCCCAATGAAGAAATCTCATTCGACCATATCTGTAAAGCCTAAACAGGACCATAGAAGTGATAGTTCTTATGTTGCCGTCACTCCTTCATGACAACATTGCCTATGTAGTAAGACAAAACCTCAAAGGCATAAGAACCCCAAGAAAACATATCCCAATGCTCGAAATCCTCCACTAATGCCGATGCCTATGTCTCGACCATCATGTCGTCACGACATAGGATAAAGTAGTAGTATATAAGCAAATTGGCAACCTTCACATAATCTCTTATGTCTCTACCAAAATCTCGAGCGTTGAACCTCTTCTGCAGAACATTAACCTTAATATTTTTGCCATGGAGTATTCTGTGGAAAATACCGTCAGACCGAAGGAGATGGTCGTCCTAGGGATGGAAGGTAGAGTTTCCAAAATGTAGTCCAGTGATCATGGCAAAATCATGGGCCGTAAAACGAACGGTCCTCCCACAAACCTCGAACCACGACTCATCTGAGGGGATTTGATCACCCTCTAACTGACGGCAATCAAATGATGCAGGGCAGTATTTGTACTCCCATTTATCCTAACTTTAATCAAACGTCCCAGGACCTCCTCGGTCAAGCTCTCGATAGCTCGATCACTAACTGCGAAATTGCGGCCCATACTTCTTAGTGTCTCAATGATCTCTTTAAATACTGCCTCCCGTATGTAAAGATTCACTTGTCGTGTAACAAAGCGCAATGTAGGTCTCTTCCATACGCAACCAGTCTGCAATATAGACATACAAATCATAATAATATGATAGAATGCTTAAGAGAATGAAAAAAATGACACTGCTTGCACACGATGGCATGCACACGGTCGATGCCCGTCGTGTGAAGACCATTGTGTGCAACACGACGGCTCACACGACGTGCATCGATCGTGTGCATGACATGGTGTGCAAGGCAGAAGCCTTTGGTCTTCTAGCCCACGACGGCTCACACGATCGATGACCGTCGTGTGTAAACCATCGTGCCCACGAAAAACCATCATGCACACGATGGTGTCATCTTCTTCAGCACCATCGTGAGACGATGAACAACCGTCGTGGCACGATCGTGTGTGAATAAAAATACACTAACCGAAGGCTCATTGACGAATTCCTCTTCAGATGGAGTGTCACTAGCGTGTGAGGAACTTCTGGCGTCTTCAGATTCTCTGTCGTAGTCGGAGTTCGACATTTTCTGTCCGGCGAAAGGGTTTCACGACGGGGGTATTTCGGTATCATGAGAGATACATCGGAGTGTTTTTTTTTGCCAGAGAGAGAAATATTGAGTTGTGGGATCATTTAGATTATTGTTGTTTGCTTTTAATAATTTTCTATTTTTTGTGTTTTTTATCTTTTAGTGGTAGACTTTAAGGGTAATAATATCTTTTAACACATTTTATTATCAAAAACTTATAGTTTTATGAATGAGGATATATAACTTGTTAGTTTTATGCTCTGGTACTAAAAAAGAGATATCCCATTTTATATTATTATTATTATTATTATTGTTGTGTGTATATATATATATATATATATTATTGTTAGAGATAAGTTAGTACATTTAAGGTTCTCGGTGGAATTGGTTAAGTTGTCAAGCTCAAACTTATTTTTTAGTGCAAGGTTCGAATCCTAAGATGGTTCAAAATTATTTTTAACATTTGTATCAGTAACGATTTTAATATCGTTATGTGGACACCGTAACGACTATAAAAATTCATATCCTAAGATAATTCAGAATTATTTTTAATATTTTTACCTATAACGAATTTAATATCGTTATATGTATACAATAACGATTTCAATCTCGTTATTATATTAAGAATAAAAATGTCATTTGAAATATTAATATATTTTATCTTATACATAGAGTCTCTTCACCTAATTTTCCCTAGATCTCCGCACTTCTCAAATAAACTTTGGTGATTGAGATTTTTCTATACTTTAACAGTTGAAAAATAATACGTTCTTTCGTTTAGTACTATACACCGTGAGTCGATTTCTTCCAAATGTTAATACTAGCTACTAGCACACTGTTTTGACAATATACTGAAAATCCAATTTGATTCAACAAGATATTACTGAGTTATAACGTTTGTAATTTAACCACGGAAGCATACGCCTAGCAGCACACAGTCTTAGTTCAGACCATGTTCGGACTATCAAACCTCATCATAAAATTATGATATTTTACAGGGAGATACTAATCACATAGGGGTACAAGTTCTATGAAGGAACCATGTTCAAAATCACAACCAATAATGCCCAGAAAATTTAGGAACAGACCCATGTTTCAGACAAAACTGACATAAATAGACTCGTGCTTTTATTGATTTCCTTGTTATTTTAACTTAATTATCTATCATAAATACTTTTTTTAAAATCATTCCAACATATATAACTTATGTCTTATTTCACTCGGTCATAAATATCTAAGGATTAAAAATCACAGGAATTAATTTACATGGAGAGTATGCAATTACCAACTAAAATGTCTTCTTTAATTATCAATAATCAACATATATGCTCACTCTTATATGCTATCATCTTTATTTTTATTCTAAGGAACAAAAAACAAATATATACACAGGAATTCGTGACATAATTTCAACAAAAGCTCTGTTTTATGTCTATACATTTATTTTAAAATTATCCTGCAGCACCTTCAACTTCAAACAATAATCTGTTTCAATATAGAATGAATCAGGGTCCGTTTCATATATCTATAGAAACTTACAGGTGTCTAATTTTCAGCAAACTTTACGGTTCTCAAAAATATTAAACGAGCAAAGAGTTAATGCTGTTTGAACACAGGCTGTCCAATCTGGCAGCATGCTGAAGACTCACGAAAATGTTATTGTTGTATCCAAAACTTCACCTATCCATTTTACACTTCTCACAAAGAAATACTAAGCATAAAACCAGATATATTAAGCTTTTAATATCAGGATTTTGATCACAAATGTTGGTCTTACTATCCTAAGGAAATTTCAGATTCAAAGTATGCACATATCATCAAGAACACTAAGGTTTCAACAATAATTGTCTTTGCCTTTTCGACATATAATCAAGCAGTTGGTGATCAAACGTTCATAGAGTCAGTTTTGTCCCTCTTAATCAGGATTGCAGCAGCCATACAACAACTATAGAGTCTCATAATTGTTTCAGGAGAAAGTAAGAAAGCTGTAAATACGAGTCAATCAATTGTATTCATAACACTGATAGAGGGGACCTTTATATAGGCATTACAATGAGAGTCCTTCCATAGATAGGATTCCTAGATAAGGTAAGACATCTAATAGGATCATACTACCTCTATAAGGATCTAGAACCTTCCATCTATGTATCTACAACCAGTATTAGGTAAGACACATCACATGAATAATAATTCCAGGAACACTGCACCTGTGTCGAGCACTAATACAACAATGGTGCAGAAAATGTTGCCTTCGGCTACATATTGTGGAGATGCGAGCCGGGCACCAGTTATTCAGATGTTAGCCCCGGCTACGAGGGAACCAAGCGTGAATCAGGCTCCGACAACTAATCCGCCTCAGCAGAGTTTCGGCAGGGGTCGAGGACGTGGGCAGATTTCTAGAGGGGGAACGTCTAGTGTGGGATCTGTTCTACCCCGTGTGTATGAGATGAGACGATCTGAGGATCCTGAGTTGGCAGTGGCTACAGGTACCGTCCATATCCTTGATCATCCTGTTTATGTGGTTTTCGATTCTGGTGCTACACATTCTTTCATCTCTTTGGATTGTGTGCATAGTCTGCGTGTTGATTGTTTGGTTACATGTGAGCCATTTATCGTTAAACTGCCTAGCGGGGATAGTATCGTGGGGGATCGTGATATTAGAGATTTTCCGGTAAGTATCGCAGGGAGAGCTTGGCCTTCTAATCTGACTGTGGTAGACATTAACGACGAGGATTTGATCATTGGTGAGGATTGGTTAGATAGGCATGGGGCGATTATGAACTATAGAATGACGACCATTTCGATGTTATCATCTGACGGTACCGAACACCCTTTTGTTGGACGCGAACGGGGTGGTCAAAAATTCTTGATCAGCGCTTTTAGAGCGATGAAACTTCTTCAAGGAGGGTGCACTGGTTATTGGTGCTACGCCATGAGGTCGGAAGAAGGGGGAATCGAACTTTCGTCTATTCCGATAGTAAATGAATATACTGACGTTTTTCCAGATGAGTTACCGGGTTTACCACCGGGCCGTGAGGTTGAGTTCACCATTGATTTAGAGCCGGGTGAGGCTCCAATTTCTAAAGCACCGTACCGCATGGCACCTGCGGAGATGCGAGAGATGAAGAAACAACTAGTGGAATTATTAGACATGGGTTACATTCGATCGAGCGCTTCGCCTTGGGGCGCACCGGTCTTGTTCGTAAGGAATAAGGATGGGTCACTGCGATTATGCATCGATTACCGAGAGTTTTTTTTTTAAGTGATATATTATAGCACAAAGATGATAGGGGGGCCTATTCCCTTACATAGCCGATATTTTTCTGGGGGGCCAAATCCCAAACATAGCCCGAAAGAAATTTAAACAAGCTAACTAAGAACTAGAAAGTAAGTAAATTATAGGGAGGCCAAATCCATCGATTACCGAGAGTTGAACAAGGTAACTATCAAAAACAAGTATCCGCTTCCGAGGATTGACGACTTGTTTGACCAGTTCCAAGGGTCTATAGTGTTTTCCAAAATCGATCTGAGGTCGGGATATTACCAGCTCCGAGTGAAGGATTCAGATATGGCCATTACGAGTTCATGGTTATGCCGTTCGGGATAACCAATGCCCCAACCATGTTCATGTAGTTAATGAACAAGGACTTCATCGAATATCTCGATAAGTGTGTAGTCGTCTTTATCGACGATATTCTGATTTATTCGAGGAACGAACAGGAGCATGTGCATTATCTACGCATAGTGTTAAACATTTTGAGAACTCGACGCCTTTATGCGAAGTTCTCTAAGTGTGAGTTCTGGTTGAGAGAGGTTATGTTTCTCGGTCACGTAATCTCGTCCGAGGGCGTTCGTGTAGACCCACACAAAATAGAGGCAGTATTGGATTGGGCACCACCCAAGAACGTGAAGGAGGTCCGTAGTTTGCGGGGACTGGCCGGATATTATCAGAGATTCGTTGAGGGATTCTCTAAGCTTGCTCGACTGCTTACTCAGTTGTTGCAGAAGTCAAAGAAGTTTGTATGGACAAATGAGAGGCAGAAGAGTTTTGAAGAGTTGAATAAGCGGTTGACTACCGCTCCCGTCTTAGCTTTACTGTGCGGTAATGAGGGCTTTTCAGTTTATAGCGATGCCTCGGGCCAAGGACTTGGGTGTGTACTCATTCATCATGGAAAGACGATTGCTTATGCTCCCGTCAGTTGAAACCGTATAAATTGAATTACCTTTCACACGATCTAGAGTTGGCCGCGGTCGTGTTTGCGTTGAAGATTTAGCATCATTATCTGTATGGCTCTTCTTGTCAGATTTTCACCGATCACAAGAGCTTGAAGTATATATTCACACAAAAGGAGTTGAACATGAGATAGAGGTGGTGGTTAGAACTGATCAAGGATTATGACCTCAAAATCCTTTATTACCCGGGCAAGACAAATGTGGTGGCAGATGCCTTGAGTTTAAAATCGGTATCACTTAGGGCACTTGAGTTACTTACGGCTCAGCTAGAGGTCCAGCGAGAGTTGATAGAGTTGGGTATTAAGGTTGTGTTACCTGGGAGCAGAGGAAAGTTGTGCGCCCTTCAGATTTCTTCGTCGCTGGTCGACGACATTAAATCGAGATAGTTAGAAGAACCCGATGTGTATCTAGCTTCGTGAGAATGTAGTTAAAGGGAAAGCATCGGGATTTGTGATTCATGAGGATGGTGTGCTGAGATTCCAAGGTCGGTTGTGTGTACCGAATGACTTGGAATTGAGGCAGGGCATTAAGCAAGATGCTCATGCCACCTTACTCAGTTCATCCGGGCTCGAGTAAAATGTATAAGGACTTGAGGAAGAACTTTTGGTGGAATGACATGAAAAATGAGGTAGTGCAGTTTGTGGCTAAGTGTTTGAGTTGCCAGCAAGTTAAAATCGAACATCAACGTCCAATCGGGTTGTTGAAACCACTTCCCATTTCGGAGTGAAAGTGGGAGGACGTCTCTATGGATTTCGTCAAGAATTTTCCAAGGACGAAGACAGGAATGAACATGGTATGGGTGATCGTGGATCGACTAACTAAGTCAGCACATTTTCTGGGTGTCAAGGATACTAGGGGTCCAGAAAAGTTGGCTCGTGTATTTATTGCGCAGAGCATGAGGCTTCATGGCATGCCGAAAACTATTATTTCAGGATAGGGATGGTCGGTTTGTGTCGCATTTCTGGCAGGCGGTACATAAGGCATTGATGACACGTTTGCTTTTAAGCACATCTTTCCATCCTCAGACTGATGGACAATCCGAGCATACCATTCAGACGTTTGAGGATATGTTGAACGCTTGTGCGCTAGACTGGAGTGGAGATTGGGAAGAACATCTGGCCCTGATCGAGTTCAATTATAATAATAGCTGGCATGCATCGATTAAGATAGCAGCATATGAAGCACTTTATGGCCGCGATGTCGATCACCGATATGTTGGAATGAGCCGTCCGATTTAGTTGGAACTGATATGGATATTGTGTTGGAGACTAGGAGGAAAATCGAGTTGATTAGAGAGAGAATACTGATGGCCCAGAGTCGACAAAAGTCCTATGCAGATGTTAGGCGTCGACCCTTGAAGTTTGAGGTAGGGGATCACGTCTTGTTGAGAGTGTCTCCGTAAAAGGGGGTTTTCTGTTTTGGGAAAAAAGGGAAGCTTAGTCCAAGGTATATTGGACCTTTCAAGATATTGGAGAAAGTTGGCGAGTTGGCTTACCGTTTGACGTTACCCCCGTCCTTGAGCCACATTCATAGCATATTTCACGTTTCTCAGTTGCGGAAGTACATTCCGGACCCTAGTCATATTATCAATTTTGGCGATGTGTAAATCAAGAAGGATGTCACGTTTGTGGAGAGGCCAGTGAGAATTTTGGAACGCCGTGATAAACAGCTAAGGCACATACCTATTCCTTTGGTTAAGGTGTAATGGTCGAGACATGGTGTGGAGGAAGCGACCTGGGAATTAGAGGAGAATATGCGTGCGAGATACCCCGAGCTTTTAGATCATTATGTTTCGGGATGAAATTTTTTTAGAGGGGGAGAATGTAATATCCATACTTTCTATATTTAGCAGTTTCTATTTTTGGTGTATGTCTATTTTTAGCGACTTGCTTGTAACTGTTTCGACGTTCTGAAACTATTTTGTTCTTGGTGTTTTCCCTTTTGGACGAGTTAGGAGGTGTTTTTACGTGTTTCGCTTTATGTTATGATGTTCGTCACATGTACGTTCGATTTTCAGAAAACTCGTTCTATTATATCGTTTCTTTGTTCCTACAAGTCCGCGAAATAGAATTTTAATGTTGTGAACTTCAGTTCAGCATTTCAATGTCATATTGTGATTTTCGGATCGTTGTTACATTGGATTTTTTTTTTCTTGAGGCGATTCTGTCACCTGTGCGTGAGGTGTAACACACGCTACATTTCCTTCATAGCGTACGCTAAATTGTGTACCGATAGCGCATGCTATCTTCCGGTTAGCGCACGCTAACTGGTAGTGTGAAGGCGGTACAGAAGGAACTGGACTGGGATTGAGAGTCTATAGCGCACGCTACGTGATGAGGTTAACGCATGCTAGCTGTACTGCAGTAGCGCCCGCTAGCATCACGGTAACGCGCGCTAATATTTGGGTATTTCAGGGGACAGTAGGTTCTGGACTCTGAACTCTGGGATCTAACTAGTAGGTAGCACGCGCTAGTAGGTTCCTAGTGCACGTTAAATGATCAGATAGCGTGCGCTAAGTGCTACGTAGCGCACGCTAATGACATCAGGCAGGAACTATTGGACTCCCCGGTGACCCCAATAGCGCGTGTTAATTGAAGGATTAGCATACGCTAATTATACTTAGTATATGTAGGACCCAACAACTCCCTATTCGTCATTTTTCATCTCTTCTAATTCCTTGGGTGATTTCCGGTGATTTTGGGCGACTTGTGAAGATCCCAGTGAGATATCATCATCTTCCATAACCGTAATATTGTGGGAGCATATTATCAACAACGAAATCATCCTACTCCGTTCGAATTCAAGGTATTTTGGCCTAGAACCCTAATTTTGTCAATTTTGGGGGGTTTTGGGAATTATCCTTTCAAACTCGAATTGTTCGTTCGCGTTGCTATACTTCTTATCGATTATTATTATTGGGTGATTCCCAATTCATTTCCGTTTAGTTAAGTCCGTGAGTTGTTGATTTGGGGAGATTTTGTGAAAACCCTCGCCCGTGTTGATCGTACGTGTATTGTCATGATTAGTAATCGGGGTTGTGGGCGTATTCCGTTCGGTTATTATAGTCGTTTAGGAGTGATTCGTGTTAACCTTGTGTTTAGGAGCAGACGTGGTCATTCCAGGTCAGTTCTAGTCGTCGTTTATTTCCCCTCTCGTCGAAGATGTCTCAAAGGAAAGTACTTTACATTTGTGTGCATATTCTAGTATTTAATTTATGGCTTTGCGTGTATGTTGTAGATGTGAATGCGTATGTTCACCTAGGGATCGGTCCGACGGGGCCTCTGGGGATATGTAGTGTCGTTTGTATGCATATCATGAACTGGGGTTTACCACACAGGGATGATCCGACGGGGCCTCTGTGCGGTGCAGTGGCCGTGAGTCTCGTACCAACGGTTAACATTTGAAATATTTTGTTGGAGAACTATGTTTTGTGCATGAGCACCGTAAGATTCCGGAATATTAATGTTTTCTAAAATTATTTTGGCGCATATTTCATATGATTAGAATGGTAGTTTAAATGGTATTATACTTGCACTAGCAATTGACGCTAACCCCTTAAATGGGGGAAATAGTTTTGCATTTCAGGTACAGGTCAAAGGGACGAGCGAGCGCGCGGCAAATACGAGAATGATGGGCAAGAGTGGACTGTTCAGTTGGTCGATTGAGTCATGTCCTATCGCCCAGATTTTATTATTGTATTATTTGCTTTAGTACTCGAGTACTTCCTTCATTTTATTTGTGTTGTTTCTGAACCCAGTTTCGGAAGAATGTTTGGTTGTTGAGTAATGTTTTTTGGGAACAATCTGTTTAACAAAGTGTCGGTGTGTTTGTTTTGTAGTGGTTGTCATTGGTCTTGGGTGGTTGAGATGTGTGTTAGCCTTGTGGACTCAAAGGGGTTGGGTCCATGGCGCTGTAATATGCCTTGAATGTCTTGGGGGTGTTACTATAATACGTACTTTGTACTAACTGTTTGACCTTTCCGTTCTTCCTATTTTGTCGCTCTGTAAACTCTTTGTGATGTTGTCGATATTGTTATAGAGTTTCGTACCTTGTTTGGATCATGATCGTGTTGTTTAGACCTTGCGTAAGTGTTCTGGGTCAGAGAAATAGCGCACGCTAAGTCTAGGCTAACACACGCTAATTCTTCTTGAGTAGCGCATGCTAGCTTTCAGCCGTAGCGCGCGCTAAAGGACCAGCCAGGTCAGAACTAGTAACTCATCCTGCTCTCTAGACTAGCAATTAACGCACGCTAGGAGTTAGCTAGCGCACTCTATTCATGGTCAGTAGTGCGCGCTAATACATCCGTAGCGCACGCTAACGGGCTGGGTCGGCAGAGGTAGTGAAGTTGTCAGGTTGTCTGGACTATCAGGTAACGTACGCTAGGCTTCGGCTAGCGCACGCTATAAGTGCTGCGTAGTGCACGCTAAATTATCACGGTAGCGTACGCTAAGACTCAAGCAGGGTAGAGGACAGTAGGTTCTGGACTCTAATTTATGGACACCATTTTCCAGGTAGCGCACGCTAATTTTCATCTAGCGCACGGTAAAGGAAGGCGGTTACCGCACGCAATAGTATACTAGAGGCGTAGCGTGTGCTAATATTAGAGGCAATAGTATACTAACGGGGCCGACAGAAGCCACTGGACTACCCGGTGACCCCGCTAGCGCATGCTAATATTAGAGGCGTAGCGTGTGCTAGACTGGGCGAGTATATATTGGACAGTTGACTTCCATTTCGTCATTTTTCTCATTCTTCTCACTTTTCCGATTGAGAGCAGCGGGTTTCGGCGATTTGGAGAGTTTGAAGGCGATCCTTCTTCAGATATCAACATCTTTGGTTGAAGAACAAAGATTTCACAACATCTAATCCATTCTATCTTCCAAATCAAGGTAAAAATCCTTAGAACCCTAATTTTTGGGAATTTTGGGGTTTTTCTTAGATTCATCCGCTTTATCAGTTTTGAAGCTTGAGAATCTTGAGATTATGATGCATCTATCCCGTATACATGATTTTCCTACGATTTTACAGATTGGGTTGTGCAGTGTTCGGACTTGTGAGGGTTTGGGCGATTTTCCAACCTCTAGTTATTTACCCTTATATTTTCGTGAATCGTAGACGGGTTTTGGGAGTTTCTTTGTGAGTTATGAGTATGGATTATTGATTATCATATCCCTTACGAATCGTTTAGGTATCGAAAGTGCGTTCTTGGACCTACCTAACTCATACTCTTTTCCGTTCGATTTCTCGATGTCTCAAAGGCAAGTATATTTTTATGATTGTACGTTCTTGACTTTGAAAGTAAAATATATGAATGGCATGTTTAATTATATCCACTTTGGGATGGGCCGACGGGTACTCTGAGGGTTTCGTAGCCTCTGGTGCAATTCTACGGATCATATGAGTTAACCACTCTGGGATGGACCGACGAGTCCTCTGAGGGTTCCGTAGCCTCTGGTGCGGTTCCACGGTTGATCATGTATGTATTGATGTGATGCTATGAGATTTAGTTATTCCGGAATACTAGTCTTGAATTTATGAATTGACAGTTACCTTTACTTTATTGTCGAGGAGTATTGTATTTCATATTCGATAAACTTGCACTAGCTATTCGACGGCTAACCCCTTTATGGGGGAAATACTTTTTATGTATTTCAGGTTCCAGGTGAGCGGACAGGCAGGTATCGGGTCGGCACGAAGATGATGGGCAAGCGTGATACTGTGTTTTATCTCCAGTCGTATTTTATGTTCTCCCATCCAGTGTTGTCGTACTGGAGTCACTACGCCATAGATGGCCTACGACAACAGATTTTGTTAGTGTTGCGCTAAAAAATGTTGTAGTAGCTCTAAAATTTTTACCTGCTGCAACATTACTTTTTTGATGTTGCTGTATATGTTTACAAAGTGTTGCCTTAGTAGCAAAGTGTTACATGCTATAATATTTTATGACACACTGTTGCCGTAGATGTACTATTTAAAAAAAACTTCATATTTTTTTTATGTAAAATTAAAATTAAATAATCTTTTACTTGAGAACTAATTAATTTTGATTGAAGTGGAGTATGACATTTATTCAGAAGTAATACTTTTTAATTAGATTTGATATGAATAAATTAAAAAAAACTATAATATTTATAAAATTAAAAATTAAAAATAGTAATTTAAAATAATTATCTGGATAGAATAAAAGGTGCCAATAATTATGTGTAATATCCAGGAATTTTTAAATTGAAATTTTGAAGGTATTAATTTTTTTTACTGATTTGTTTCATTTTTATTTCGTTTAGCTAGCTGATTAAAATATCGAGCGGAGACATTAGACTAATATATTAGCGAGTTAGTATTGGTGTTATGTGTCGCAACGATTAATTGGATAATCGAACCACGGGACTGAATAATGAATCTCAAATTGATCCGTTTTTACTCGGTTAATTTATAGTCGAACCTTGTTGGGTCGAATAAAACCCAACTACCCATATATATATATATATATATATATATATATATATATATATATATATATATATATATATATATCCAACCCAAACCAGGCTTTAAATAAATGGCTTATTAGTACACATCCATTTAACATTAAAATACGTAACCCTGATTGTGCATCATCTTGATTTAGTTTTTGCACCGCCCTGCTTTTCTCCTTTCTCCCGTCTTTCTCAGTCTCCAGTATACATATATATATATATATATATGAGGGATTGTTTTTTTTATTCTTACCCTACTCTTTTAATCACTAAGGTGGCCGATCCGCAACTCCTTCCCCTCCTTCACGGCGACGACGACGGTGCTTTTGGAGACCTTGAAAGGCTTCTGGCTCGGGGCCAAGATGTGGGTTCTGGGTGGAAATTGCCTCTCGAGAAGTGTAACACCCCCAAGATATTCGAGGTATATTACAGCACCGTGAATCCCTATATGGGACCCACCAGGCTGAACAAACATCATACTCATCGACTCACAGAAACAACAGAATAACACTTCGTCATAAAGACGCCAAACAAAATAATCCACCCGGTTCAACCGGTCAAACGTAACCCCATAATTCGACACAAACATAATAAACAACAATACAATCCAGACGAGTAAAAATTCTTAAGTACTCGAGTACTTCTATTAGTTTAAAGACCACAAAAAGTAAAAAGATAAAAAGGCAATAAGACACTACTCGTGCACAATCATCACGCACAACCATCATCCGCATACTGGTCCAGCGCCCGCTCGTCTCGATGAACCTGACCTGAAATTCATAAAATGAATTTCCCCAAAACAGGTCCCCAGAGGGGTTAGCAATTACGCTAGTACAAGTAACCAAATGAACGACTTGCATCTTACACATATAGTAAATGCATGCAATCAAGAAAACATAATTCCAAAACACTCATTTCCGGAAATGCAATAGTCAAATCACATTTGTAAAATGCACCACAATTAACCCTGGATCCACCCCTCCGTGGACCCCTACCGAGACCCCGTCGGATCTAACCCATAGTGGTTAAAAGCAAGCTCGCGGATCCACCCCTCCGTGGACCCCTACCGAGACCCCGTCGGATCTAACCCATAGTGAGCATACACACACACACAAGTCTCATGCAATACTACTACGTTAAGATTGTAAGTTCATAAGGGTACTTGCCTCGATCAAATAGACGGTGACACGAACGGGACTGAAGGATCGAACACGACCGCGAGAAACCGGCGGAAATGAACCTAACGATTCGAATAACACAATCACAACCACTTCTAAACGATTATGGAAACGGAATACACCCGGAAACCCGCCTACGATTCATGTATATTTGTATAAAAATAACAACGAGGGCGGACCACAACCAAACCCTCCTGATTTCGCAAAACTATGAAAATATACCATGAATCCGTAGGAAAACTAATGATATCAACAAGATTAATCATATCCATCATGAATCCACCAACAAAACGGGACGAATCGGATGAAAATCCCCAAACCCCCAATTTATCCAAAAGTAGGGTTCTAAGAGATTTTACCTTGGATTAGGATGAAAGATCCGTGTTGATGTTGTTATAACACACCAAAAACTCAAGGAAGATGTTGGATGAGATGATTGGAGGAAGAAATCGCCAAGAAAATCGCCCGGAATCGCCTTAGCCACGGAGAGGAGGAAGAAATGAAAAAATACCTTTATCTCGGTCAACTCCCTGGTTTATATAGCCAGGGAGTGTTAGCGCGCGCTAATACCTCAAGGTTAGCGTGCGCTAACGGAATAATATTCCAATCCATACAGTTAGCGTCCCAGTCCAAAGAGCGATTTACGGCGTTAGCGTGCGCTACTCAAACGTAGGCGTGCGCTAATAACCTCTCAGAGCGCGCTATCGACCAATAGCGGCGCTACCCGGACATCACCGAGTCCGTGGTTAATCGACCGTAACTCACCCGACCCGTTAGTGCGCGCTTATCGCATAAACGTAGCGCGGCGCTACCGCACTGATCGAAGTTCGGAGTAAACTGGCCCAAGATCGATACCACGATAGCGCGCTACCAAACAACTTAACGTGCGCTAGTCTCCCATCATTAGCGTGCGCTAGACAAAGTAGCGTGCGCTAATCCGATAGTCCAGAGGGCTGGGAACAGAACTGCCATCCCCAGGGCTAACTCGCTAGCGCGCGCTACGAAGTAAACGTAGCGTGCGCTACTAAGGGGCCTCTAGTGTGCGCTATGCGGAAAATTTAGCGTGCGCTAGGTACGGGATATAAACGGTCCAAACACTGGAATATGAACGAAACATCAAATGGAATATCTCAAAACGCATCATAACGTAAAATGGTTCCACGGTAACCCCAAAATGGTGGTTCCGCACAGCATTAACGAGAATCAGATCAATAGATGACGGGAAAGATACACTTAGCGGTACACGAGGGTCACTACGACCGAGAAATACACCGAAAAAGAAAATACAAGGGAAGGAAAAAATGCGGGTATTACATTCTACCCCTCTAAAAATAAGTTTCGTCCCGAAACTTTAAGAAACAAACAACTCAGGGTACCTAGCACGCATGCTATCCTCGGTTTCCCAAGTTGCCTCCTCAACACCGTGTCTCGACCACTGCACCTTGACCAGAGGGATGGTCTTATGCCTCAGTCATTTCTCACGATGCTCCCAAATCTTCAAAGGACGCTCTTCAAAAGTAATATCCTCGGCGACATCAATCTCACCATAATCGATGACGTGACTAGGATCCGGGACATATTTCCTCAGCTGGGAAACATGAAAAACGCTATGAACATGACTCAAGGCTGGAGGTAACGCTAAACGGTATGCCAACCCACCGACTCGCTCAAGAATCTCAAAGGGTCCAATAAATCTCGGACTCAACTTCCCTTTCTTCCCGAAACGAAAAACTCCCTTTGTCGGCGACACCTTTAGCAAAACGTGGTCTCCCACCTCGAATTCCAAAGGTTGACGACGGACGTCGGCATACGACTTCTGTCGACTCTGGGCAGTCAACATCCGTTCCCGAATTAATTCTATCTTCCGCCTCGTCTCTAAAACGACATCCAGCTCGGTCCCGACCAAATAGGACGCCTCATTCCAACAAATCGGTGATCGACATCGCCGCCCATAAAGTGCTTCATACGGTGCCATCCGAATCGACGCGTGCCAACTATTGTTGTACGTGAATTCGATTAATGGCAAATGCTCCTCCCAGTCACTGCTCCAATCTAGAGCACAAGCACGCAACAAATCCTCGAACGTCTGGATAGTGCGTTCCGACTGTCCATCTGACTGAGGATGAAAGGAGGTACTCAAACGCAAACGGGTACCCAACGCCTTATGCACCGCCTGCCAGAAGTGCGATACAAAACGGCCATCGCGATCCAACACAATAGACTTCGGAGTACCGTGAAGCCTCACAATCTGTGCGATAAACACACGAGCTAACTTCTCCGGGCCCCAAGTGTCCTTGATGCCCAGAAATTGTGCCGACTTGGTCAGGCGATCAACATTCACCCATACCATATTCATGCCCGACCTCGATCTCGGCAAACTCGTAATGAAATCCATCGATATATCTTCCCATTTCCATTCCGGAACGGGAAGTGACTGCAATAACCCATCCGGTCGCTGATGCTCGATTTTGACCTGCTGGCAAGTCAAACATCTCGCTACAAACTGTGCGACCTCTTCCTTCATATCATTCCACCAGAAATTCCTTCTCAGGTCCTTGTACATCTTACTCGAACCAGGATGAACGGAATAAGGTGTAGCATGGTCCTCCCGTAAAATACTCTGCCTCAACTCTAAGTCGTTCGGCACACAAAGCCGACTATGGAATCTCAAAACACCATCCTCGTGAATCACAAACCCAGGAGACCTTCCTTTAAGAATGTTCTCTCGGATTTGAGTAATCATCGGATCCTCTAACTGCTTCAGCTTAATTTCATCGATCAAAGACGACGAAATCTCTAAAGCACGAAGTTGCCCGACGGCTCCAGGCAACAAAACTTCAACATCTAACTCGATCAAAGCCCGCCGAAGCTCAGACTAAGACGTAAGGATCTCAAGCGTTCGCAACGCAACCGGTTTCCGACTCAAGGCGTCGGCCACGATGTTCGCCTTGCCCGGATGATAAAGGATTTCAAGGTCATAATCCTTAATCAGCTCTAACCACCCCCTCTGCCTCATATTCAACTCCCGCTGAGTAAATATGTATTTCAGACTTTTATGATCGGTAAAAATCTGACATGCAGAGCCGAAAAGATAGTGACGCCTAATCTTGAGCGCAAAAACGACTGCCGCTAACTCCAAATCATGAGTAGGGTAGTTCAGCTCATATGGCCTCAACTGTCTCGACGCATAGGCAATGGTCTTGCCGTGCTGCATCAATACGCACCCAAGACCCTGACCCGAAGCATCGCTATAAACGGCAAAACCCTCGTTGCCACATGGCAACGCCAAAACCGGGGCTGAAGTCAAACGCTTCTTCAGTTCCTCAAAACTCGACTGCCTCTCGTCATTCCAGACGAACTTCTCGGATTTCTGGAGCAACTGCGTAAGTGGCCGAGCTAGTTTCGAGAAACCCTCGACGAACCTACGATAGTAGCCAGCCAAATCCAAGAAACTACGGAGCTCCCTCACATTCTTGGGCGGTGCCCAATCTAACACTGCCTCGATCTTCTGCGGGTCCAAACGAACCCCCTCGGCTGAAATCACGTGACCTAAAAACATCACTTCCTTCAGCCAGAACTCACACTTCGAGAACTTCGCATAGAGTTGCTTGGTCCTCAAAATGTAGAACACTACTCGCAAATGATGGGCATGCTCCTCATCGTTCCTCGAATAAATAAGAATATCATCAATGAAGACGACGACACACTTATCCAAATACTCGATAAAGACTTTGTTCATCAACTACATGAACACCGCCGGCGTATTAGTTAACCCGAACGGCATAACTACAAACTCATAATGTCCGTATCTCGTCCGAAAAGCTGTTTTCGGCACATCGGACTCTCTCACCCGGAGCTGATAGTACCCCGATTTCAAATCAATCTTTGAGAATACCGCAGCTCCCTGCAACTGATCGAACAAGTCATCAATTCTCGGCAGAAGATACTTGTTCTTGATGGTCACCTTGTTTAGTTCGCAATAGTCGATACACAAACGTAGTGAACCATCCTTCTTCCGCACAAACAGGACCGGTGCGCCCCAAGGCGAGGCGCTCGGTCGAACATACCTCGACTCAAGAAGCTCACTCAACTACTTCTTCAACTCGGACATCTCTGAAGGTGCCATGCGATATGGTGCCTTCGAAATAGGAGCCGCACCCGGCTCTAACTCTATAGCAAATTCGACCTCACGATCCGGTGGCAATCCCGGTAACTCGTCAGGAAATACATCAGGAAACTCGCTAACGATTGGAATCGATGAAAGCTCGACTCCACCACTCTCCGCCTTCAAGGCGTAGCACCAATAGCCAGTACACCCCTTTCGCAGGAGTCTCATCGCCTTCAAGGCGTTAATAATGAATTTCTGGTTCCCCCTCTTTCGCCCGGCGAAAGAGTGCTCGGTGCCGTCTTCGGCTAACATGGTGATGATCCTCGTGTGGTAGTTCATGATTGCACCATGCCGCTCGAGCCAATCATCCCCGAGAATTAAGTCCTCACCCTCAATACCCACAACAATAGGATTAGAGGGCCAAGCCCTCTCACGAATAAATACAGAACAGTCTCGAACCTCCTGATCACCAACGATCCTATCACCGCTAGGAAGCTTAACGATGAAGGGCTCACAAGGCGTCAAACAGTCGAGACTCAAACGGCGCACACAATCCAGAGATATGAACGAATGCGTAGCACCAGAATTGAAAAGCACACTGACAGGATGAGAAAGAATATGAACGGTACCTATCGCCACGGTAGCCGCTGGGTCATCGGCTCTCCGCATCTCATAGACACGCGGGTGGGCTGAGCCGACACTGGAAGCTCCCCCCTTAGCGGGCTGACCCCGTCCTCTCCCTCGACTAGCACTCGGCGGAGATTGAGAAGCAAATGATCCTTGATTCACACTCGGTTCCCTAGGCGCTGGAATGGAAGTCCGAGCACCCACTATTCTCTCCCTCTCAGCACAGAAAGCCGCCTTGTGGCCCGGTTGGCCTCACTGATTACATGTCAGCAAAGGACTTGGACAATTACGACTGATGTGGCATGGCTGGCCACAGTTAAAACACTTCACCTCCCGAGAAGGGGCACTGCACTCGCTGGGAAACCCAAGAGATCGAGCCGCCACCACCAATAAAAATTAGCAGATCGGAATTTCACGACCCCACCTTTGTGGCCCGAAAAATTCCCGGCGGACTTCTATTTCTTGCTCTCGCGGGCCGCCTCACTCGCCGTCACCGACATATCGTAAGCAAGGGCCCTACTCTGATAATCCTTCAAGGTAGTACAGACGAGCCCCGACATATAGTCCCGAATCGACAACTTCATCCGTCTGGAAAAATGGAAAATTTGTCGCTCTCCTCGACAACTTGGGTCTTCACATAACCCAACTCCTTGTTAAAATCGGCAATAGCTTGAGATACGGGAATATCCTGTGGTTGAGCATCATAGAAAGCATGCACTCGAGCCTGTCTGACCGGCCACGGGCAATATTCGGTCTCCATTAATTCTTGAAATTCGGCCCACGAAGCAACATGGTCTTTGGGCCCAACGGCCTCCCACCAATCCATAGCGTCCCCAGTAAGAAAGTACTGGGCAATAGGGACCTTACGGTCCTCGGGACAGTTGGTAGCAGTGAAGACTTTAGACATCTCCTTGACCACCCTCCCCAGCCGATCGGGTCTGAAGCTCCCGAAAACTGAGGAGGATGCATCTTGATGACATCCTGAAGCCAACGATCCGCTTCGCCCCGATTAGCATGGGCCGGATCCGGGTTCTGAACCGCCTGAGCTATCGCCGCCATTTGATTCACCATTTGCTGCATAACAGCCGCAATACCAAGGTCGGCGCGCTCATGAGAAGAAGCATGACTGTGACGGTCGCCGGTACTGCCGGCTCCCGAAGACTGCAACGTGGCCGCCCCACGTCCCCGGCCGCATCCACGACCACGACCGCGACCACGACCACTTCCAACATCCATACTGGAGTTAAATAAGTAGCAAAAGCCAAACGATGGTAAGTACAAGAAATGAACAATCACAAATCGAGAATCAAAGGTACGATACAAGGATATAAGGAACAGAGGAAGGAAAACTTACGGGCACTGGTAGTATCGGAATCATGGCAGCGTGATGATGATGTGCAAAACAAAACACAACAAGACCCAATAAACCGACAAGCCTAGGTATCCATAAACCTAGTGCTCTCATACCATTTTCTGTAACACCCCCAAGATATTCGAGGTATATTACAGCGCCGTGAATCCCTATATGGGACCCACCAGGCTGAACAAACATCATACTCATCGACTCACAGAAACAACAGAATAACACTTCGTCATAAAGACGCCAAACAAAATAATCCACCCGGTTCAACCGGTCAAATGTAACCCCATAATCCGACACAAACATAATAAACAACAATACAATCCAGACGAGTAAAAATTCTTAAGTACTCGAGTACTTCTATTAGTTTAAAGACCACAAAAAGTAAAAAGATAAAAAGGCAATAAGAAACTACTCGTGCACAATCATCACGCACAGCCATCATCCGCATACTGGTCCAGCGCCCGCTCGTCTCGATGAACCTGATCTGAAATTCATAAAACGAATTTCCCCAAAACGGGTCCCCAGAGGGGTTAGCAATTACGCTAGCACAAGTAACTAAATGAACGACTTACATCTTACACATATAGTAAATGCATGCAATCAAGAAAACATAGTTCCAAAACACTCATTTCCGAAAATGCCATAGTCAAATCACATTTGTAAAATGCACCACAATTAACCGTGGTCATGCAATACTACTACGTTAAGATTGTAAGTTCATAAGGGTACTTGCCTCGATCAAATAGACGGTGACACGAACGGGAATGAAGGATCGAACACGACAGCGAGAAACCGGTGGAAATGAACCTAATGATTCGAATAACACAATCACAACCACTTCTAAACGATTACGGAAACGGAATACACCCGAAAACCTGCCTACGATTCATGTATATTTGTATAAAAATAACAACGAGGGCGAACCACAACCAAACCCTCCCAATTTCGCAAAACTATGAAAATATACCATGAGTCCGTAGGAAAACTAATGATATCAACAAGATTAATCATATCCATCATGAATCCACCAACAAAACGGGACGAATCGGACGAAAATCCCAAAACCCCCAATTTATCCAACAGTAGGGTTCTAAGATATTTTACCTTGGATTAGGATGAAAGATCCGTGTTGATGTTGTTATAACACACCAAAAACTCAAAGAAGATGTTGGATGAGATGATTGGAGGAAGAAATCGCCAAGAAAATCGCCCAGAATCGCCTTAGCCGCGGAGAGGAGGAAGAAATGAGAAAATACCTTTATCTCGGTCAACTCCCTGGTTTATATAGCCAGGGAGTGTTAGCGCGCGCTAATACCTCAAGGTTAGCGTGCGCTAACAGAATAATATTCCAATCCATACAGTTAGCGTTCCAGTCCAGTAGCCAGATTTCTGGCCGTTAGCGTGCGCTACTCGAAACGTAGCGTGCGCTAATAACCTCTCGGTAGCGCGCGCTATCGACCAATAGCGTGCGCTACCCGGACATCAGCCGAGTCTAGAAGCTAACTGACCAGAACTCACCTGACCCGTTAGCACGCGCTATCGTACAAATGTAGCGTGCGCTACTCGCACTGATCGAAGTTCGTGAGTAAATCGCCCAAGATCGATACCACGCTAGCGCGCTACCGAACAACTTAACGTGCGCTAGTCTCCCGTCATTAGCGTGCGCTAGACAAAGTAGCGTGTGCTAATCCGATAGTCTAGAGGGCTGGGAACAGAACTGCCATCCCCAGGGCTAACTCGCTAACGCGCGCTACGAAGTAAACGTAGCGTGCGCTACTAAGGGGCCTCTAGCATGTGCTATGCGGAAAATTTAGCGTGCGTATATAAACGGTCCAAACACTGGAATATGAACGAAACATCAAATGGAATATCTCAAAACGCATCATAACGTAGAATGGATCCACGGCAACCCCAAAATGGCGGTTCCGCACAGCAATAATGAGAATCAGATCAATAGATGACGGGAAAGATACACTGAGCGGTACACGAGGGTCACTACGACCGAGAAATACACCGAAAAAGAAAATACAAGGGAAGGAAAAAATGCGGGTATTACAAGAAGAATCCGCCAGATTGGGAGGAATCGTTGGGAAAATCGGTTTGAGCATCCGGAGATCGCGGTTCGGCCTCTTCTTGAAGCCTTCGGTTCACGCGCTTCCTCCAATTATGATGCCGATGCGGAGAAACTCTGTCAAGGCAGCGCCATTGACGGAGGAGGCGCTGCCGCTGATGGGGTTACGTACAGAATAGACTCAGAAAGAAAAGAAGAATCAAAGAATGAGGTACTATTGCCGACTCCAAGTTCTATATTTCGGGGATATCTATGATTGGTACAACTTCTTATTGCACTGCCGATAGATGATTTCTTTCACTCTAGTTGAACGACTAACACTGACAATCTGATTGGAGTCCTTGAATGTATTCTCCATTGCTAAATTCTGACACCTTGGAATTATATTAATTTCTGTTGTCTTTCGGTTATGCAGAAGATGCTAAAATATGATCCGGCTGATAGAATTTCAAAGAAAAGTCGCATGGATCATCCCTACTGATTGACTTGGATAAATCTCAATTCTAAGATTTGTTTAGATTTCTGGAAAAATCAATTAATACAGATGGAAGGGTGTCATCACCTTGTTGATTTCATCTCATTTGGCATTGTCAACTTTTATATTTCGTGTATCGTATACAACCATCCTCAACCTGAACATAACATTATGGTGTTATGTTTTATTTTTTACTAAGTTGATCGGTTGCGGCGCGTTTGGGAGGGTTTACATGGGGATGAATCTTGATTCGGGCAAATTGATAGACGTCAAAACGGTTGTTCTTGCTTCTTTTCTATCCTGGAATTCAGTTTGATCAGGTTCTGTTTCTCTGTTTTGGATTTTTTTGGGATTTAGGTTGCAATTGCTACAAACAGTACTTCCAAGAAAACACAAGTAATCCCACTGTTTTATTTTTGTGTGCGCGTTGTGTTTGTGTGTGTTAAGTTTAGTCGACAATTTGTGATGTTCAGATAGATGTTTGAAAAATATGGCTGCAAAACATATGATGGCTGCTTGAGAGAGGGACCAGTCCCTGGTGTCGATGATATTTGGTGTCAGATTCAAGTTATGGTACCTCGGAAGCCTCAACTTTGTTCGATTGCTCAATTTTGTAAGTTGATCTATAGTTATGCTATTTAGCTGAAGATACCCAAATTTTAATTTTGTGCTCTAACTCAGAAATCTAAAGTTGTGTTTGGCCGTGTGGTGTTGATTACTTGAGTTGAGATGAGTTTTCTCCAGCTGATGAATACTAATAATTGCTGGTTGGCACAACCTGATATCATTTTAAATGGGATAAAATGTCGAATATATGATATCTGTTTATCCTTTACAAATTTTCTTACATAACACATGTACAATTAATGAAAAAAATAGATGTTTCATAGTCTAGTTATTACCTTAACTATTGGGTCCAGGTTTGTTTCATAATCTAGTTATTACCTTAACTATAGGGTCCATGTTTGTTTCATAGAGGTTTGTTTCATAGTTCAAAATAGATGTTTCATAGTCTAGTTATTACCTTAACTATAGGGTCCAGGTTTGTTCCTTTAAAAAAATACGAAAAAGTTGCGTGATATGCATGTAATTTTAGTTTTTTCCTTTGTTTTTTCCTTTTCAAATACGTAGGAACCATATAATATACTTAAGGTTAGTTTGGTGCTGCAAAATTTGCAGCATGTAATGGTGCAAATAATGTATAGATGCATCAATAACACAACCACATATAGAAAATAAAATAGGGAAGTGAAATGTGATATCTACTTATTTAAAGTGGGTATAAAAGATTTGCGAATGGTAGTTACATACTATATCCCAAGTAATATCAGAAGATTATGAGCTGGATTATGGTAAGGAATGTTTAGAGATACATATTTAATATGATATTTAACCCACGGATGACCCCAGAAACAATTGTTGCTCCTAAAGATCTCGACTAAACAAGTGGTGGAAGTTATTTTTTTTGGTCCCTTCTGGAGTAAATTTGCTTTCTTGATCATTTTTTCATTAAATTATAACATTATGGATTCATAATTAGCTAAGGACCAGAATTTAAAAACTCTACATTCCAGTTTTATATGTATGAGCTATTTAAAGAATCGTAGTTATATTTACAAAAAAGTCCAGTTATCTTTTATATTGCAAGTACCCATTGAGGTGTCTGTTTGTTACAGATTATATTCTCAATATGTGAGATTCGTAAACTAATAACATGAGCCTAGAAGTATTGATAATTTTAAAAGATGACTGTTTTTATTATCACCTTCAATATGCATCTTCTCTTCTTTTCAGGTGCATAATTTTCTGGTTAAGAGCAAACCTCATGTGGTACTCCCTAGTCTCATCAATATAAATACTTCTATAGTTCTTTATTCCTCATTATTTTTTTTATTTTTTTCTTTTATATCTCTTAAAACTCGTGATTACCTTCGGGAAAAGTATGTGATTGGTTATTGTTCGCTTTTAGAGATTTTATTTTGATAAATGTGCTTGGATAGAACTTATCATTAAAAGCTAACTCAAATGAGCCATCCACATTTGTACATATTATCAGCCCAACATTTTGGTGATGTGGGACAAACATAACTTTTAACACCCGCCCTCACATCGAGCGAGCCAATCCAAATGGGCTGCATCTGAACCTACCATCATATCCAAACAACCCGAAAGCTCACATACTATGATAAATTGGGTTGGGTAGAACTCATCGTCAAGAGCTAGTCACGGGTGCTCAGTTCACACTTATACACTAACAGCCCATCAATTTGGCGATGTGTGACAAGCACAACTTCTAACATGATGGATTACTTAAATTTTTGAGGTGGTTCATAAATTATTGGGGCAATAAATCCTTTTACATTTTTGTGTGTGTGCTAGGTTAAAGTGATATTCATCTCGAAATCTAGAGAATGTGCTACCCCATTCATTCGTCAGGCTGCTAGAAGCTATTCACCATATGCCACTTTTGCCTTTGCTCTGTGGAAAGAGGAAGAATCTTTCTTTTGGTGGAATATGTGTGTGACCTTTAATTTTCTCTTTTTATATTTCAGAAGAGGTCCTTTTCCCAGCCAGTGAATTCTTAAATGCCTATTCGAGGGACCAGTTATGTGATGGGGGTTGCGCCGTGGACTCGGATTATGTGTGTGGGGTTGTGGTTATGTTGTTGGGTTACGATTTGGTTGGTTGGGGGGTGGGTGGGGGGTATATATACACACACACGCACACATATATATAAGTTGCAGATATTGGTGGGGTGGTGACCCGTCCTGTCCCTGGGCCTACACTGAAGGCTCAATGGACGGGTTATGTGCTGGGGGGGCACCCTGTGGATTTGGATTATGTGTGGGGTTGGAGTTGGAGCTTTGAGGTTAGGCAATATATTACCATAGTAGTAGTTAATAAGTTGTTACCATATTCTCATACTGATTGATAAGATCTGCCATAACTGGGAAATTGTTTATTGGCAAGATATCAGCAATATTAGTAGCCAACTTAGGGGAGCAAAATAAGGTGTATTGCTTTACTACTTAAGAGGATAGGATATGAATATTGAAGGTGGTTATTAAGTATTTTCTATATTCGGCCTTTTAGGTTTGGGTAAGCAGATGGGAATTCTTCCGGGAGTCCTTTTGACTTTGATTATTCCAGACTATTATTTAACAAGATTTATATAAGTTATCTCTGTTTCTTATCTTATCTCTATATCTACTCATTATGTCTGGTGGGGTGTTGAAAATTATTTATATAAGTTATCTTGATTATTACAGTTGTGCTCAAATATGCTTTCCTCCTGCAGAAAACAACAGCTCCAGAAAACAATAGCTCCAGAGCTGGTTCCTGAGGGCGCATATCAGATTTGGTCACAGAGTTCCAAAAAGTCTAACAAATGCTCCACTTATGACACGACAAACTCGCAGATCAGTGACTTGATGACCAAAATCAGGCAAGGAGTTGTTGACGAAATGGAAGAAAAGCTGGAGAAGATGCTACAATATCAAGTGATAACGACAATGACACTCCTATTACCGGAGGAGATGCTACATCTTAGATTTTCTGTTTTTTAAGTACTGTATTTCATGGCTTTTGGTCGTTGTATTTAAGCTGTTTAACTATTTCCATTACGTACTTTAAGACTTATAACTCTATGTGCTTGGATGGTGTGGAGGGTCTTTGTTTTGGTGGTTAGACTTATAACTATATGGTGTGGAGGGGCTTTGTTTGGTTAGATATTTTGGATGGATGGATAGTGTGGGTTGTATTTTGAATGATGGATTCTGAATTATAATGAATTGATAATTAATATAAATAAATATTTCATGTCAATTTTTTTTTTTTGTGAAAGTATTGCAGTAGGTGGTACATAGTGTTGCAGTTACTTACGAAAAAAGTGTTGCAACAGGCAGGTATGGGGCCCACAGTTGGGACCCACATCGGACCCACATGTGGGTCCCACATCGGACCCCACATGTGGGATTAAATATGGGCCCACGACCCATAGGTGTCCCCCATATGTGGGCCACATCCGTGGGCCCCTACTTTTACAGAAAATTGACCTGCTGCAACACTTGTTTAATGTTGCTGCAGACTATATTTAGCGATGCCTTGTAGTATTATGGTAACAAAAGGAGTGGTGTTGTAGTAGGTGACAAAAGTGTTGCTATAGGGACCTACGGCAGCGGTGAAAAGTGCAACACCAAATAAGTGTTGCTGTTTTGATTTTCTTGTCTGCAGCAACATTTTTTTTGCTTCTTGAAACATTTTGTAGGAGTTGCCGTAGGCCATCTATGGCGTAGTGAGTGGTTATTGAATACTCGAGTATTGTTTTCCAGTTTTCTTTGATGTTCTGGCCTGTGTTGCCGAGGTATTTATTTTGTGGTGTGATGTCATTGGATACATTGGTTATGGTTTGAATACCCTTTGTATTATTCTTCATTTCATTGTGTTTAGACCCTCTCAGTCAAAATTTAAAGTCCCGTGTATGTTTTGTCTTGTGGGTCCCACGGCGGGGCTCACGACACCCTGAATAACTTGGGGGTGTTACAGAATACGGTATCAGAGCTTAGGTCTATGGGTACCTAGGCCGTCGGTCTTTTGGGTCGATTGAGTCATCGTTTGTCTACAGTATCACTACTTTGCCATCATCACAATGCGACCGGTACTTGTAAGACCTCTTACTCTTCTGGTGTTTCTTTTATCGTTTTGCTTCTATTCTTGGTATTTTGAGAATCGGTCACTTCGGTTATGTGCGATTGAATTGTACTTATGTGCCTTGTGTGTTCTTCAGCATGTCAGCTGGTAGGGGACGAGGCCGTGGTCGTGGCCGTGGACATGGACGAGGACGTGGCACGGCCGCTTCCCTCAGTTCCATTGCGGGATCGACCAACCCTAGCCTATCTAACTCGGTGCATCCTGACACCGAGAGTCAACACAACCAGTCGACTGGCCAGGGGAATAGCGCGGACGTTGGAGTTGCGAATGTACTTCAACAATTGGCTAACCAGATGACCATTTTGGCCCAAGCCGTTCCGTTGAACAATCCGAACCCAACAACGGATGCCTTGCTGCAAAATGTAGTCCGTATGCACCCTTCACAGTTTGGCGGTGCCACAGACCTATTAGGTTGGGAGGATTGGCTAGCGGAGTTGGAGAAAATTTTTAAAGCGGTTGATTGTCCCGAAGCGAGGAAAGTACCAATTTCTCAGTATTTCCTCACCAAGGAGGCTGCTACGTGGTGGAAAGTCATCAAGCCACAGGATCGTGTTACTACGTGGCATGAGTTTAAAGAAATTTTGGAGGCCGAGTTTTGTCCTTGGCCGGTGCGAGAAGGCCGAATTCGAGCCTTTTTCGAGGCTAAACTGCAGAATATTCCTGTTTCGCAGGCAATAGTGAAGTACAACCAACAATTGATCCACGTGAAGGATCAAGTGCGAAACGAGCGTGATAAGATCCGTTACTTTGATATGCAGATGAATATGGACTTACGGTGGTACATGTCCGGATTTGCTTGCACCATGTTGAAGGAATATCAGGACAAAGCTTTGGCCTATGACTTGTTAAGCCCCGACAATGACACCAATGAAGAACCGAAGAAGCAGAAGATCGCGGAAAATTTTTCTGGCTATAAGAGTGGCAACTTCAAGAGGTCACAGACGACTAACCATCTCGCTGGATAGTCGTCACGTTCTGCTAAAGGAAAGAGGGGTTTTTGTTCTGCACCGGGCACCACAACTCGCACGGTGACTTGCTATAATTGTGGTCGTCCAGGCCACGTTAATTTGGAATGCAATTTCCCACCATTGAAGTGTCACACTTGCGGACAGATGGGACATAGGGCAGCTTATTATTCCGAACCAAATCAGACTTTGGACACTCGGGCTTCGACCTCAGCGCCACTTGATCAAGGCGTGAATCAGCAGCAATCTTTGGTCGGGCCTCAATGCACACTACAGGGCCGGCACGGGTCGAACCCTGAGGGGGAACTCTAGCTTCGGTTCGGTACAACCACGAGTGTATGAGATGCGTCGAACAGATGAACCCGATGCAGCGGTGGCCTCAGGTACCATCCAAATTTATCTCATCCAGTTCGTGTACTTTTTGATACGGGTGCTACCCATTCTTTCATTTCCTTAGAGTGTGTACGCCGTTTGAATATAACTTGTTTGACTTATTGCGATCACTTCATTGTGAAACTACCTAGTGGGGATATATCCTGTATAGATTGGTTATCGAACTTGATTGTAGTTGATATGAAAGGCGAGGACGTGATCCTCGGTGAGGATTGGATTGATAGTCACCAAGCGATTATGAATTACCATACCAAGGTTATCACTATGATGACTAAAGAAGGATACGTGTACTCATTTTTGGGACATAAGCCGGGCCAATCTAAGTTACTTATTAGTTCTATGAAGGCCGTAAAACTTTTGAGTAAAGGTTGTACAGGCTATTGGTGTTACGCCTTGAAGACGGAAGGGAACGAAGTTGATTTCCCTTCGATCCCAGTTGTTAATGAATATCCCGATGTTTTCCCGGACGATCTCTCAGGATTACCGCCAGATCGGGAGATAGAATTTTCTGTGGACTTAGAGCCTGATGTGTCTCCGATTTCTAAGGCACCTTATCGTATGGCACCTTCCGAGATGCAAGAATTAAAGAATCAGCTGGGAGAATTATTGGAAAAAAGGTACATCAGACCGAGCGCTTCGCCTTGGGGTGCGCCTGTTCTTTTTGTGAGAAAGAATGATGGTTCACTATGTTTGTGCATCGACTACCATGAGCTGAAAAAAGTGACCATCAAGAAAAAGTATCCTTTGCCTCGTATAAACGATTTATTTGATCAGTTGCAGGGAGCTGCAGTTTTCTCGAAAATTGATTTGAGATCAGGGTACTATCAACTCAAGGTGAAAGAGTCCGACGTTTCGAAGACTGCATTTTGGACGAGATATGGGCATTATGAATTTGTAGTTATGCCTTTTGGTTTGACTATTGCACCAGCAGTATTCATGCAGTTAATGAACAAGATATTCATCGAGTACCTCGATAGGTGTGTAGTCGTCTTTATTGACGACATTTTGATCTTTTCTCGAGATAAAGAGGAACATGCCCGACACTTGCGTTTGGTGCTAGATATTTTGAGAACCGAGAGCCTCTATGCAAAATTCTCGAAATGTGAGTTATGGTTGGAAGAAGTTATGTTTCTCGGCCACGTGATCTCGGTTGAAGGGGTTCGTGTAGACCCACAGAAGATTGAGGCAGTGCTAGATTGGGCACCGCCTAAAAATATTAAGGAAGTTTGTAGCTTTCTGGGCCTTGCTGGGTATTACCGTCGGTTTGTCGAGGGGTTCTCGAAACTCGCTCGGCCGCTTACGAAATTACTCCAGAAGACAGAAAAGTTTGTTTGGACGAATGAGAGACAGCAGAGCTTCGATGAGCTGAAGAGACGTTTGACTTCAGTGCCGATTTTAACTTTACCACATGGTAGTGAGGGTTTGCGTTCTATAGTGACGCTTCGGGTCAAGGTCTTGGCTGTGTGCTTATGCAGCATGATAAGACGATAGCTTTTGCATCACGACAACTAAAGCCATATGAGATGAATTATCCTACTCACGATTTGGAGTTGGCCGCAATTGTCTTCACACTAAAGATTTGGCGACATTATTTGTATGGTTCTCCGTGTCGGATTTATACCGATCACAAGAGCCTGAAGTATATTTTCAGTAAGAAAGAGCTGAACATGAGACAGAAACGTTGGTTGGAATTGATAAATGATTACGATTTGGAAATACTTTACCACCCAGGAAAAGCCAATGTTGTCGCGGATGCTATGAGCCGTAAATCGGCATCGCTTCAAATGCTTGAGGTTCTTACGTCTTAGACGAAGATTCGTCAGGATTTAATTGAGCAAGGAATAGAAGTTTGGCTTCAACGATTACAAGGACAGTTGTGTACTCTAGAAATTTTTTCGTCATTGGTTGACGACATCAAAGGGAAACTGTGGAGTGACCCGATGATCTGTCAACTTAAGGAAGATGTAATTAAAGGAAAAGCCCCTAGTTTTATGGTTCACGAGGATAGTATTCTGATATTTCAGGGCAGACTTTGTGTTCCGAATAATCTAGAATTGAGGCAGAGAATTCTCCGAGAAGCTCATGCTACGCCTTACTCAATCCACCCAGGAGCGAGTAAGATGTACAAAGACTTGAAGCGAAATTTTGGGTGGAATAACATGAAGAAGGATGTCACGGAGTTTGTACTACGGTGTTTGATGTGTCAGCAAGTCAAGATTGAACATCAACGACCGGTGGGGTTGTTGAAGCTGCTTCCCATTCCCGAGTGGAAGTGGGAAGATATCTCTATGGACTTTATCACGGGAATGCCGAGAACTGGAACCGGAATGAATATGATTTGGGTAATCGTCGATCGGTTGACCAAGTCTGCACACTTCTTGGGTATTAAGGATACTTGGGGGCCAGAGAGATTGGCTCGAACTTTTATAGCTGAGATCGTAAGATTGCACGGTGCCCCCAAGACCATTGTTTCTAATCGAGACGGTCGTTTCTTATCGCATTTTTGGCAGGCCGTTCACCAGGCTTTGGTTACCGAGTTGAGATTGAGCACATCCTATCATCCCCAGTCAGACGGTCAGACGGAGAGGACGATTCAGACATTGGAAGATATGTTGTGGGTTTGTGCCCTAGACTGGAGTAATGATTGGGAGCTTCATTTGCCGTTGATCAAGTTTGTCTACAATAATAGTTAGCATGCGTCGATCAAAATGGCACCGTTCGAGGCACTTTACGGTAGACGATGTAGGTCGCCATCATGTTGGGACGAAGCTTCGGAGCCAATTGGAATGGAGCCGGATATGTTGATGGAGACCAAGGAAAAGATTTCTATTATCCGGGACCGGTTGCTGACTGCCCAGAGCCATCAGAAATCTTATGCTCATACTCGTTGTCGACCTTTGGAGTTCGAAGTGGGGGATCATGTCCTAATCAAGGTGTCGCCGACCAGAGGGGTTTTCCGTTTCGGGAAAAAGGTGAAACTTAGTCCGAGGTATATTGGACCTTTCGAGATCTTGGACAGTGTAGGAGAGTTAGCTTATCGATTGGCACTTCCTCCAGCTTTAAGTCACGTCCATGGTGTTTTTCATGTGTCTCAATTGAGGAAGTACGTGCCGGATCCGAGTCATGTTATCGACTATAGTGAGATTGACGTAGCCGAGGATATCACCTACCCGGAGAGACCCGTGAAGATCCTTGAGCGTCGTGAGAAATAACTTCGACATAAGATCATTCCACTGGTTCAAGTGCAATGGTCGAGACATGGAGTCTAGGAGGCGACTTGGGAAACGGAAGAGAAGATGCGGTCGGAGTACCCCGAACTTTTTAATTCTTAAGTTTCGGTACGAAATTTATTTTTAGAGGGGAAGAATTTAATACCCATACTTTTTACTAACTGTTTGACCTTGCCGTTCTTCCTATTTTGTCGCTCTGTAAACTCTTTGTGATGTTGTCGATATTGTTATAGAGTTTCGTATCTTGTTTGGATCATGATCGTGTTGTTTAGACCTTGCGAAAGTGTTCTGGGCTTAGGCTAACGCACGCTAATTCTTCTTGAGTAGCGCACGCTAGCTTTGAGCCGTAGCGTGCGCTAAGGGACCTGCCAGGTCAGAACCAGTAACTCATCCTGCTCTCTGGACTAGCAATTAGTGCACGCTAGGAGTTAGCTAGCGCACGCTATTCATGGTCAGTAGCGCGCGCTAATACAAATGTAGTGCACGCTAACGGGCTGGGTCGGCAGAGGCAGTGAAGTTGTCAGGTTGTCTGGACTATCAGGTAATGTACGCTAGGCTTCGGCTAGCACACGCTATAAGTGATGCATAGTGCACGCTAAGCTATCCTGGTAGCGCACGCTAAGACTCGAGCAGGGCAGAGGACAGTAGGTTCTGGACTCCAATTTCTGGACACCATTTTCCAGGTAGCGCACGCTAATTTTCGGCTAGCGCACGCTAAAGGAAGGCAGTTAGCGCATGCAACAGTATACTTAACGCACGCTAATGGGGCCGACAGAAGCCACTGGACTACCCGGTGACCCCGCTTGCGCACGCTAATATTAGAGGCGTAGCGTGCGCTAGACTGGACGAGTATATATTGGACAGTTGACTTCCATTTCATCATTTTTCTCATTCTTCTCACTTTTCCAATCGAGAGCAGCGGGTTTTGGCGATTTGGAGAGTTCGAAGGCGATCCTTCTTCAGATATCAACATCTTTGGTTGAAAACAAAGATTTCCCAACATCTAATCTATTCTATCTTCCAAATCAAGGTAAAAATCCTTAGAACCCTAATTTTTGGGAATTTTGGGGTTTTCTTAGATTCGTCCGATTTATCCATTTTGAAGCTTGAGAATCTTGAGATTATGATGCATCTATCCAGTATACATGCTTTTCCTATGATTTTACGTATTGGGTTGTGCCGTGTTCGGACTTGTGAGGGTTTGGGCGATTTTCCAACCTCTAGTTGTTTATCCTTGTATTTTCATGAATCGTAGACGGGTTTCGGGAGTTTCTTCGTGAGTTATGAGTATGGATTATTGATTATCATATCACTTACGAATCGTTTAGGTACCAGAAGTGCATTCTTAGACCTACTGAACTCATACTCTTTTCCGTTTGATTTCTCGATGTCTCAAAGGCAAGTATATATTTATGATTATACGTTCTCAACTTTGAAAGTAAAATATATGAATGGCATGTTTAATTATATCCACTATGGGATGGGCCGACAGGTCTTCTGAGGGTTTCGTAGCCTCTGGTGTGATTCCATAGATCATATGAGTTAACCACTTTGGGATGGACCGACGAGTCCTCTGAGGGTTCCGTAGCCTCTCGTGCGGTTCCACGATTGATCATGTATGTATTGATGTGATGCTATGAGATTTAGTTATTTCGGAATACTAGTCTTGAATTGATGAATTGACGGTTACCTTTACTTTATTGTCGAGGAGTATTGTATTTTATATTCAATATACTTGCACTAGCTATTCGACGGCTAACCCCTTTATGGGGGAAATACTTTTTATGTATTTCAGGTTTCAGGAGAGCGGACAGGCAGGTATCGGGTCGGCACAAAGATGATGGGCAAGCGTGATACTGTGTTTTATCTCCAGTTATATTTTATGTTCTCCCATCCAGTGTTGTCGTACTGGAGTGGTTATTGAATACTCGAGTATTGTTTTCCAGTTTTCTTTGATGTTCCGGCATGTGTTGCCGAGGTATTGATTTTGTGTTGTGATGTCTTTGGATACATTGGTTATGGTTTGAATACCCTTTGTATTATTCTTCATTTCATTATGTTTAGACTCTCTCAGTCAAAATTTATAGTCCCGTGTATGTTTTGCCTTGTGGGTCCCACGGCGGGGCTCACGGCGCTATATATGCCCTGAATAACTTAGGGGTATTACAGTTACAGTGCCCCCAGTGACCGGTCCAAGAAGTAGATCCCCTCGCGGTATTCTTGCTACTGGTTGGGTATTCTTGCTTGGGAGAGGTGCCATTTCCTGGGCTTCTAAGAAGCAAACTTGCATTACAAACTCGACAAGGGAATCTGAGTTTGTTGCGTTAGCTGCTGATGGTAAAGAAAAAGAGTGGCTAAGGAATTTAGTCTATGAGATTCCTTTGTGGTCTAAGCCGATAACACCTATTTCTATCCTTTGTGATAATGAAGCAGTCTTGGCTTAGACATATATAGCCAAGTTTATAATGGCAAGTCTAGACACTTAGGTATTAGACACAGTATGGTTAGATAACTAATCATGAATGGTGTGATTTCGGTTGAGTTTGTGAAATCGCAACAAAATTTGGCAGATCATTTGACTAAGGGTCTGTCAAGAGACTTAGTGCACAAGTCTGTGATCGAGTCTAATTCTGTAATGGTGAAACACTTGTTGTGCGGCGATTTATTCGCCTTGAAGGCGATCGGCATAAGGGCCGAACGACTGAAGCCATCATTAAATAGACCAAGGTAGACGTGCCAACCAGAGATGCCAGATCATGGTCAAGTGCCTAGCAGACGACGTCTAGGGCAATCGTTTCATGGCACCTGGCGACCACCTCTAGTACCCGACCGAGGGCGACCGTCCTATGCCACATGTAAAACCAACATCCGTCAAAGTCTACGAACACTGAATCTCAGGATGAAGGCCCACGTGCAGATCCACAAAATATGCTGCAAGAACATGCTTGACTCCAGCCCATTAGCAGTTGTCAGTGACAAGGACAGTCTCACCTACCGATAGACCTGCCGAAAGGTCCTAAGAGGGACCTCCCAAGACTGCGACGTGAGGCACATGTCGCCTTCTCATTAGTTCGCGCATCTGGCTGCCAGCAGCAGCTGCGGACTTTAAGGAAACAGTCCCACATGCTGGTACGATCGCCCGCTTAATTTAATGCAGGAACGGCGATTGCACGTTTGGGATAGAGACATCCAAACAACCGCCTCTTCTATAAATAGGGGACCTCTAGCATTGGAAAAGACACGATTACACTCAGTAAACAATACAGAGGACACTCCATCTTTGTAACAAGAACTCACAAAGCTTTAACTCTGGTTCTTCCGGCAATCAAAAACACTCAAGAGTTAGATAACTAGGGGCATTACACTCATTGTAATTGTACTCTAACATTAATATTCGTACTCTAAAGCAGCATCCGTATTAATAATATCTCGCGAGAGCATTCAAGCCCGAGACTAACAACCCCGACAAATCTTGTGTTATTTACATTCCTTCGTACGTGCTCTCGCATTTTGTTTGTTACTCACCCAAAGCCATATGCAGCAAACCATTACGTATAATATTTTGGGTAACAACAATTGGCGCTAGAAGGAGGGCACTCACTGTTCTTTGGAACATATATTTGAAGAAACACTCACTGTTCTTCAAAGAAAAACCTTCAGGATAATGACGTCTGGCACCACCTCGAAGAGAGCGACCCTACGGTCCGCCGGACGCCTTATTCTGACCCAGACCGAGTCCCAACCTGCAGCGGAAGGCAGCCTCTCACTCGATCAATTCCAAACCATGGAACAGATCGAGGAGGCCATGGCCATCCTAAGGGAGCGACGGAGAGCATGCGACACGCCCACTATTACTCCATCAGCCATCCGCCGTGTGGGCAAGCGCAAGATCAAGGGGTTATATGTAGAGAAATCGTCAGAAAGCCCCGAGCCGCAAGAAAAGACGCTCGCAAGGCGGGACGGTTCCGTCTTCAGCCGCCTAGGGAGTGATCCTTCATGGCGACCTGGGCATTATGGCCCCAGCCGTGAGACGTCGGAGTCTGAATCCATCACTAGGAGTTCGCCGTACCCAACTCCCAGAAAACAGGCCAGCCATCTGGCTCTCACTTGCCATAGAATTGAGCTCGGCGGCAGAGACCTCATCGCCTACAACGGAGCCAGGAGATCGGTACATGATCGCCTCGGCTCCCGCTCCTAGATCCAGACCGTAAGCAGCCAAGCTACGGTGATGGCCGCCATACAGCGCAAACTCGACGATATGAAGGCGCTCATAGAAACTGGGGTAGGCCCCAAGATAAAGGTCGCCGGACCAAGGGAGCCGCTTGCGATCCAGATCGAGCTTGCCCCCGTACAACCAAAGATCGCTCCTCCTCAAACACCTTTGTATGAGGGGAGATCGGACCCCGAGACTCACTTGAGCAAGTTCCGGATCTACATGACTGGATGTGGGGCATCAGACGTGACGAAATGCCGAATGTTCCCATTAACATTGGGCGATCTTGCCCATAGGTGGTACATCTCATTGCCACCGCGCTCAATCAACTGTTTTGAGAAGCTGTCGAATGACTTCACGTCGTACATCGCCGCCAAGGTCGCTCGGCCAGAAGGTCCCCACCGCATGATGAAGATCAGACAGGGGAAAGACGATCCCGATGAAGATTACATCGACCGGGTGGATGAAATAGTCCTCACCGGTGAGCCCATTAGCGACGAGCTCGCCCTCTACTCGGTCCTGGGGGGGATTCTATGGCCATTCACCCATGTTCAGACACCTCACGAAGGACATCCCCCCAACCTACGTGATCTTCCGCGTCAAGGCCGTCGACTTTTTGGCCAGGCAGAGATTGCTCACCCTTCGCCTAGGCAAGGGGGCAACCGGAGAAAGGGAGGCGCCATCTCCAGTCCCAAAGAAGGCGGTCGCCAGGCCCAGAAAGGCGGTCACAAAGCCGCCCGGTGAGTTCAAGGCCTTCGAGGATGTGGAAGTTCACCTCCTCCGCAACCGACCCATATCTTCAATGCCATCAAGGGGCGCGAATGGCTTAGCAAGCCGAAGACGATGAGGGACAACGGTCACCTGGACCGTAGTAAATTTTGTGCCTACCACAAAAGTCCCGACAACAACACCAGCCAATGCCGCGACCTCCTCAGACAACTCTAGAGATTGTTCGAGGAAGGCAAGCGAACAATTTGGTGACCAAGCCGGACGCAGGGCTGAAAGGACCAGGGGCCGCGACCGTCAACCTCCTAATCCGGTCGCCAAGATCGAGCAAAACGAGCTGGAGTACTCAGATGAGTCGATCTCTCCGATCAACCCCGGCGTTCGGGTTAATATGCTTCAATCGGTAGGTGGAAACCTCGGAGTTTCCCCGATTTCCACCGTGTCAAATAGAAAGTGGAAGGCCGAGCTGAGGGCGTTCGCTGGAGTCCATGTCGTAGTGCCCCCAGAGCCAACCATCTCCAGAGATGCCCTCATCTCCTTCTTTAACAAGGATAGGGAGGGAGTGCAGTGCCCCAAAGAGGATGCATTGGTGATCTCTGCATGTATCCTTGGGAAAATGGTCGACCGCATACTGGTTAACAATGGGAGATTTTGCAACATCATATTCAAATCTGCTTTAGACCAGCTTGGCAACCTGACCAAGTTCATCAAGTCATTCGAAACCGTGCTTCAAGGGTTCGGCGACAACACGGTCAAAGCCTATGGAAGGATCAGGCTCTCCGTCGAGCTAGTCTGCTGTTACGATCCTAAGGTTAAGATCACTAGGAACCTCAATTTTGTAATCATAGACAGTCCCAGCATCTATAATGGGTTCCTAGGTCGCCCCTTTCTAGAAACCTTTGAGGCGGTCGCCTCTTCTTTCTTTTACTGTATCAAGTTCCCCACTACCGATGGGATAGTCGGTACTGTAAAAGGAGACCAACTAATGGCAAAGAAATGTTTGAATTACTCCTGTGTCGTAACTTTTCCTTTAAACGTTTCTTATAATGTTTGTAACACCGGGACGATCGACAATCGATCGATGGAGATCGACGAGCCAAGTACCTCATACCAACCCGACAAAGAGGACGGCATCTCACATCGATCATCGGACGACATCGAACCGAGGATCGGCTTCGAGCCAAGCCTTGATGTCGATCCAAGGGGCGAGTCCGACGATCGTTCCAAACGAGATGCGACCGTCTCTATCAAAGAATTGGAAAGTATAACACTCGATCTGGTTCACCCGGAGCGGGAAGTGCAGATCGGCTCAAGCGTCGATCCCGAGTTAAAAGATCATCTGATCAGTTTACTACGAAAGAACATCAGAGTCTTTGCCTGGTCGCATCAAGATATGGTCGGAATCAGTCCTGAACACGCTTGCCACTATCTAAAGATCGACCCGGCAAGGAAGCCTGTTCACCAAAAATGTAGGAAATTCGGTCCAGAGAAATATGCTGCGCTCGACGCAGAAGTCAAAAAACTGCTCAACAACAAACTGATCGGGGTAGCTACCGACAAGCCACAGTGGGTAGCCAATGCGGTGCTCGTCAAGAAGGCGAGCAACTCCTGGAGGTTATGCATCAATTTCACCGACCTCAACGCGGCATGTCCGAAAGATCACTTTCCAATGCCTCATATTGACCACTTGGTCGATAGCACGGCAGGTTGCGAAATGATGTCGTTTATGGACGCCTTCGCCAGGTACCATCAGATCCCGATGGTGGAGAAAGACGTAAAAAACACATCATTCCACACAGAAAAAGACATGTACTTTTGGGTCCGGATGCCGTTCGGTATGAAAAATGCGGGGGCGACCTACCAGCGACTAGTCAACGGGATGTTCGCCGATCAGATCGGAAAGACCATGGAGGTTTACATTGACGACATCGTGGTCAAGAGCCTCAAAAATAAAAATCACCTCAAAGACCTTGCCAAGACGTTCGCCATCCTCGAGAGGTTCAACATGAAACTGAACCCCAAGAAATGTAACTTCGGAGTAAGCTCCGGAAAGTTCCTAGGGCACATCGTGAGCCAAAGGGGGATCGAAGCGAACCCCACTATGATCAAGGCGATCCTCGACATGCAGGAGCCATGAAATGTCAAGCAGGTGCAACGCTTCACAGGGTGTCTAACAGCCCTTAACCGTTTCATTTCCTGGCTCGGAGACAAAAGCAAGCCATTCTTCGCCACCATAAAGAATAAGAAATTCGCGTGGACGAAGGAAAGTCAAATGGTGTTCGCCAAAATCAAGGAGTATCTGTCTAATCCCCAAATTTTAGCAAAATCGATCCCCGGCGAAAAGCTTTTCCTTTACCTGGCAGCCTCGGAGGTCGCGCTGAGCGCCATATTAGTGCGAGCAGAGGGGCAAGCCCACTTGCCGATCTACTTTGTCAGTCAAGCGCTTCATGACGCGGAAACGTGTTACATGCCTCTGGAGAAGCTCACCTACGCACTTGTCATGAGTGTTCGCAAGCTGAGAGCCTATGTCTTCGAACACCAAGTGGAGGTTCTGACGACTCTCCCTCTAAGGCAAGTTCTACACCGGCCAGACACCAACGGGCGACTCCTCAAGTGGTCAATGGAGATCGCCCAATACGGTGTCACGTATGCTCCTCGCACGGTGATCAAAGGCCAAGCTCTGGCGGATTTCGTGATGGAATTAACGTTCCTGCCTAGTCCGACCCAGGTCGGCCGTCCCACCTGGAAAATGTACGTAGATGGCTCGCGACACCACCGCGAAAGGTGGATTGTCCTCATCAGCCCCGATGGCCAGAGTTTTACAAATGTTGTGCGTTTCGAGTTCTGAGCGACCAACAATGAAGCCGAGTACGAAGCCTTAGTAGGCGGGCTCGATCTAGCGCTCGCCATGGACGTTCGTTGCCTTCACATATTTATGGACTCCCTCTTGGTCGTGAACCAAGTCAAGGGGGAATATGAGGCGCACGGCGAACATATGATCAAATATCAAGAATTGGTCGCCGAATTGTGCACAAATTTTGAAGAAGTGCTGATTGAACAAGTCCCGAGAGAGCACAACTCCCAGGCCGATACCCTATCCAAACTCGCATCGTCGGATGGGGCAGCGGACTTCTCTAACATCCAAATCACTAAGATGGCGAGATCAGCGATCGACAAAAGCCTGGTCGCCACAGTTGCCATCGCCGAAAAGAACTGGATGACTCCGTTCATTGAGTACTTGAAGGACGGAACGGTCCCCGCAGATCAGATCAAGGCTCGCCAGCTTCAGCTCAGAGCAACCAGATACACCCTATTGGACGACCGGCTTTACAAGCGAGCTTTCAGCCTTTCTCTCCTCAAGTGCATTATACCGGACGAAGGCCGACTTGTTTTAGCCGAAATTCATGACGGGATCTGTGGAAATCATGCGGGAGGGTGAGCTCTCATCCACAAGACGACCATGTAAGGCTTTTTATGGCCTACCCTGCAAAAGGACGTGATCGCCTATGCCCGATCTTGTCACATGTGTCAAATAATGGGCCCGAACATCAAGCTCTCCCCCGAGCAGCTCACCTCTATGTACAGTCCGTGGCCATTCGGCCAATGGGGCATCGACCTCATCGGTCCTTTGCCAACGGCACCAGGGGGATGTACACTACACCAAAATGGCCTATTAGCAACAGATATAGACGTTGCTGTTAATTATAGGAACGCCTATAAACGTTCCTAATACAGCGTCCCTAATATTTGGCAACGTTTATAAACGTTTCTGTATTTAATTATAGGAACGTTTATAAACATCCCTATGTAATCTTAATAGAAACATATATAAACGTTGCAAATGTGTAATCCAGTTTAAAAAAAATACTGTACTATTCCTGTAAAATTTCAATTTCTGAACCTGTATATATATATATATATATATATTCTCAACCTACACAATGGTGTTTTCCATCAAATCGACAAAATACATACACCTAGAACAACTACTAAAAGCAATTATAAATAGTTTAGACAAATGCATGTTTGTCCAATGAACCTACAGTGAATTAGAATCATCAAAATACTGTAGGATTTTCCAAGTGTTCAAAACACGCAAAAAAAAAGAACACTAGCATCTGTCGTGTTTTAGCAACAAAAAAAGAACACTAATCATTAAAATCAAAACACCAAAAAGTTTGTTGCTTGATATTTTTTATTCCTCGGAAGGTCGAAGTCTCTCCTCACTCCACACCAACCAAGTAGGCACTGGTATCTGACTTAAGGAGACCCAATCATCTCCTTGAGGGCCATCCCAGATTAACGCTTTTTGTTCAAACACTTCCTCGATGTAGACCTTCCTCTCATTCTTCTTTACCTTTCTACCATGAACTACACCACCACCATCAATAACACCAGATGCTACAACCTTACCCATATTGTTGAGTAGCTCAACTTGCTCAGACTGGACCCTATTCGTTGACTCCACTCTACTAATACTTGCACTGGCCTGTTTATCTTTCACCTGCACACGACCCTTTTGAACACCAGTAGAAGAAGTAGAGCCTTTCTCTGGGCTAGGAGTGTCGACGGGGGTATCACCTCCTCACTGTTTCTTCAACCAATCCATTAACATCTGTGAACAAGAACAAAAATGACCATTATATATTAAAGCTTGCATCTAAAGTGGACAAAGGCAGACACACATGATTATCAAAACTTACATCGAATTTATTATTCACCAACCCCACTTGACCTTGAACTGCATCCACTGTACAAACCAACGTACCAACGACCCCTTCAATTGTGTTCAGTCTTTCCTCACTTATGGTATCTTTTTTTTAAGAGCCGATTTTGTGATTGCTGCCATCTCTGCCTGCTTCTTTGACACACTGGATGAGTACCCACGAATCCCATCTTTTCGGGTACGTCCAAACACTTCTTCCAGTGCCGGTGAAACTAGACCACTAAAACTTTCTCCATTTTCAATGCACTTCTGTTTAGCTTGTGCTACTTTATCCTGCACTTTCAAATTTCGGAATTGGTTCTAGCAAACAAACCAAACTAGACCATGGTTGTTACGTCGGTCGACTAGTCGCGACTAGTCGACTGGACTTGGCGACTTGCTGTTTGTAGGTTAGTCGGGCGATTGGGAGCGACTGGATCGACTGAGTCGACTAGTCGGTCCGACTCGGTCGACCGGGTCGCGACTGATTGACCCGACCCGTTTTTTTTAAAAAAAAAGCAATCCATACGCGTTTGACTCGTTGACCCAACACCTAATTACACAAATCGCGACCAAATTAAAACCTTAATTTCCTAACATGAGCAACGACGAGCAACGACGAGCAGCCAGAGAACGACGAGCTACGATAAACTCTAGGGCTAGGCTTTGAGGTAAGCTCTCGTTTCTTCGTCATCAGTATATATATACAATATATACATACAGACGACTACGTATATATATACATACAATATACACAGTCACACACGCAATGTCTTCAGTTCTTCTCTTCTTACTTATTCTTCTTCAGTTCTTCTTCTCTTCTTTCGTTTCTTATATATGCATACAAACAGTATATATATAGTTAATAGTTTATATTTTATACAATATAATTTATATATACACTAAATACACTCATATAGTAGTTAATATGTTTTAATGTATATAATATATATTTATTTGTATCTAATATATATTTATTTATAATTATGTAGTTAGTTAATTTTTCAAGAGTCACAATAGAGTCACACACTCACAGTAGAGTCACAGACTCACTGGATAGTGACTCCAGTCCAACACCACTGTCTCAATTATGCGGCAGATGATTAATAATGATAATTCTTATATTGTAGATGGCAGCGAATGAGGCGGACCCTAATTATGATCCGTTTAAGGATCCTAAACGAATGAGGCGGACCCTAATTATGTTAGAACTTAGAACACACACATATATATTATAATAATTTTATATATTGTCGACTAGTCTCGACTAGTCACGACTCGACTTGTCGGACAACCCGGTCGACTCGACTCGACTTACTGACGTAACAACCATGAACTAGACTAAGTTCAAATAAGTGCATCGTTATGCACGTTACTAAGATAGTAAGAAAGAGAGTGCCCTTACATATGCCTCGACCGCACTGGGATGAACAGTCCCATCCTTACATTGGTGTCCCAATAGCCACATGTCCGTAGTATTGTCGGGTACAACTTTGACCTCTGAATTGTCCTACAAGAATGGTTTATCATATTAAAAACAGAGTATGCTAGAAAATTTTAAGTTTTAGATTACCAAAATTACTTACTAGTTTATCTGCCTTGGTACTGTACGATTGTCGCCCAAGTGTATGATGGATAGTTGATTTAGAGCGACTTTGTGCATTCTTTTTACACTTAGAAATCGTCTCAGCTTTACGCTCATTGTCAATAAACTCTTCCCAAACAATTTTATTCATCCCATCTGGAACTTTCAACTGGGCAAGATCCCATTCTTCCGGGAGTGAGATCGAGTTCAGTTCGCTTTCTTCGTCTTCTCCGTTCTCCTCATCCAGCTCTTCAGACCCCTCCAATTGTTCTTCAGACCCCTCCATTTCTGATGCAGATCTCTTGTTCGTCACTTTTTTCTGAGGTTTATTTTTAATGTAGTAATTCCTTAAGTCAGACTTATATCTCCTGAAGCATTTTGGAAATTTGATTTCTATAGTAGAGCGAACATGTTCGACCTCGAATTCATATTCCCCCTATATAACCAAGTTAGACGTTTATGTTAATAAACATAAGTACAATATACCATCACTAGTAGTAAAAGCATACAAATGAAACTAATGCGAGAATTAAGAAAAATACCATCAAAGCAGTCCAAACATCATCTTTATACTTTTGCGGCACGATTATCCAGTTTGCATGGTTAATAGGGATATGCCTTATTATGAGCTCCCCCGCCTGAGTCATAAATTTGGAAGCATTGGGTCCTGTGGGCAAACCAGCAATGTTTAGTTTAACTAAAGTCTTTGGAGCTGCTGAAGAAGAGGTAGCCCCATCTTGCTGCGAAGTTGTACTCTTTCGAACATAACTTGTGCTTTGCTGCTGTGCCATTGTCCTGCACTAGATGAAATCAAGTATTAGTTGTTGGGATTCCACAGAAAATAAACGCAATGGAAGAATAAACGGAATCCCTAAGAGGATCGATCAAGTAACGTATATACGAAAAGAAAAATACGAAGATCAAGGAATCAAAGTCCCATACCTATGATGTCTCTGAAAAACCTTCGTATGATGATGATGATGAAGAGCCCTTCGTTCCAAGCACCTAAAGCAAGATGCCTCTACTTCACACGCCGGAACTTGATGGAAAAATCGACAAGCTTCCTTTCTTCAAGAATGCGGCTAAGGAAGCTTGTAGGAATTTTCTCTCTCAATGTATTCTTCTTATATCTTGTCTCTAAGATCAAGATGAAGTTTTCAACCTTACTCTCTCTCTCAAATTCGTGATTATGAGTTAAAGCAAGAAGAAGTTATCCTCACTCCTTTTTAAAGACTTTTATTTATAAAAAAAATGAAAGTCTACCTTTAACACATGATTGAGGGTATCAAATACACCTCACATATGTCACCTGGTGACATAAAATAAGTATATAAGAGACAAGAGATGGAGGGGGGGCGGCCTTAAGGGAAATTTCCAAGAAGACGGGTCGAATTTACTCGGCTCCTGTACTGGATGTTTGTCAAAACGAATCCCTCGTGTACCGGATGTTCGTCAAACGAATCCGTTTTATTTCCAATGTGTTTGGACTAATTAATTAATCCAATTAATTAATTATATCATACACAAATATATATTTCTCTAAGAAATATAATTTATGAATTAAAGTAATCACCCAGTAACCTACTTACAATTCATAAGACCGCTATTTGATTTATCCGATAAATCAAAATTAGATATCTAATATCTAATATTATAAGAGAGATTACTAATTCACATTTATCCATCAATGATCCTATTGCGCGACTCCGTAGGTTCGTCTCACCGGCATTGGGAGGAACTAATGAGTGCGGCAAAGACTTAGCCAAATGGGCCGCACCGTAAACCCCGATCGAGAACGAATGAACGAATCATTCCGTAACCATTATGTCGTGAATACTATATACGTATAGACCCTTCATCGATGTCCGGTCAAGTCTTCGGTCACGGTAAAGTCAAACCCTACTGTTGACTAAACTCTATACATGTGTTAATGCAAATCAAGACCGACCGATTAATAGTGTATCTAATACGACTATATCGTAATGCTTTGGCCAAAGACTTATGATCCGATTTGCCATTAACCGTATAGACATTCGCCGCTCACTAACAGAGATAGAATCCTTTCTTGGCATACAACAAAGATCGCACCGCCCGTATAGTCCAGACTTCGAGGTCGACTCAAGAATTAAGCAAATGAGTCTAACTACTCTAATGACAAACTAAACGTCACAGACACATCTTCTACCGAACCCTCAAGTCAAAGGTCCACGTATACTATCACAACCTTTCGATTCGTCATCGACTCTCCGAGAGTGAATACCGTGTGATCAATCGAGTATGAGTCGTGTTCGAGTATACTTGGTCCCACCAATATACTTATAACTATGCTATCAAGACGTGCACACGCCCTAGCATCGATTATACAAGTCTTATTAAAACTTAATGTCCTGTTAAGTTTTATCGACTTGCGAACTAGTTAAGCATTCGAGCTCTAAACACTTCTATCGCCTATCTCCTTATCTCTATAAGGAGTAGAATGTTCACTCTCAAATGCAAGGAATACTTTTCTTTATTCCAAATCACAATGCCATTGATATACAATAATATAGAAATAATAATTGCCTTATTAAATATAATATTCATAATTACAATACAATTGCTCTCACTCTCTCATCCTCTGAGTGGCATTCGAGGGCATATTCCTAACAATCTCCCACTTGCACTCAATGCCACAAACTATGGTATCTAATACCCATACTCTCCAGATGTCTCTCTAAGACCTTCTGAGATAGTGGCTTGGTAAGCGGATCAGCAACGTTATTTGCTGTGTCTACGCTCTGCAGTGTAACATTCCCATCCCGAACCATTTCTCTAACAAAATGATATTTTCTCGCAATATGTTTGGTGTTGTGGTGAGCCCTAGGCTCCTTAGCCTGTGCAACAGCTCCGTCGTTGTCACAAAACAGTGTCACGGGCTTCTCTGCTTTAGGAACCACTTGAAGTTCCTCAGTGAACTTCTTTATCCAAAAAGCTTCTTTAGCAGCCTCCGTGGCTGCCTGATATTCGGCTTGACATGTGGAGATAGCAGTCGAACTTTGCTTGGCACTTCTCCAAGAAACTTCCCCACCATTCAGAGTAAAGATATACCCTGATGTGGACATCTGAGCATCCATGTCCCCCGAAAAATCTGAGTCTGTATAACCCATCACTCTTAGTTCTCCACCGCCGTATGTAAGAACCAAGTCTTTAGTCCTCCTTAGGTACTTAAGAATGTTGTTTACAGCAGTCCAATGTTCCTGCCCTGGATTTGACTGAAACCGACTTACTACGCTCGCAGCATAGGCAATGTCTGGTCTAGTGCAAATCATTGCATACATAAGGCTACCTACTGCTGAAGCATAAGGTACCTTGCTCATTTACTTTATATCTTCCTCACTTTGAGGACACATCTCTAAGGAAATTTTTGCACCATGTTGCATAGGTAGAAACCCTCTTTTAGAATCTTCCATCCTAAATCGCTTCAGGATCTTTTCTATGTAGAGGGCTTGGGAAAGACCTAACATTCTTTTCGCTCTATCCCGGTAGAGACGAATACCTTAATATAGGTAGCTTCTCCCAAGTCTTTCATTGAGAACTCTTTAGAAAGCCAAGCTTTCACGTAATCGAGCATTCTACGCTGCTTTCCTATAAGTAGAATGTCATCTACATATAGTATTAAGAATGTAATTTTGCTCCCACTAACCTTCTTGTAAATACAGGGCTCTTCTTCGTTTTGGACAAAATCAAACTCTTTGACTGTCTCGTTAAAATGAAGATTCCAACTCCGTGAAGCTTGCTTGATCCATAAATGGCACATCAAGTTTGCATACTTTATGAATATTGGTTTGAGATATGAATCCCTTGGGTCGCTCCATATAAATCTCCTCCTCGAGGAATCCATTTAGGAATGCCGTTTTCACATCCATTTGCCATATTTCATAATCTAAGTGGGCGCTATAGCAAGCATCATGCGAATAGACTTAATCATAGCTACAAAGTAGAAGGTCTCAAGTAATCGATTCCTTCTCTTTGGGAATAACCCTTTGCCACAAGCCCGGCCTTATAGGTATCAACCTTGGCATCTCCATCGTCTTTCTCTTATAGATCCATTTGTTTCCAATAGGCACTATGCCTTTAGGACGATCTACTAAAGTCCAGACTGATTAGCATGCATTGAGTCTATCTCAGCTTCCATAGCTTCTTGCCACTTGGTGGAGTCAACGTCTACCATCGCTTGGTCGTATGTAGAAGGATCATTCTCTTGACTACTTTCTGTCATCTCATGGACACCCAGTTCCTCTTGATGCAGATAGCCATACCTCTCAGGTTATTGAGAAATTCTACTAGACTTGCGAGGTTGTATTTGTATTTGAAGGTTCGGTTCTTGTATCTTGCATAGGTGTCTCATTTGGTGTTTCTTTTATTTCTTCCAAAGAAATATTTCTACCTGCCCCTCCTTCCTGAATAAACTGATCTTCCAGGAAGTGTGCTTGTATAGCAATGATGATCCTATGATCTTCGTGCATGTAGAATAGATATCCCATGGAATCCCCTGGATATCCTATGAAACGACCTTTCACAGACCTAGTTTCCAATTTCTCTACTTTAGTCTTCTTGACATAAGCAGGGCATCCCCAAATCCTAATGTGATTAAGACTTGGTTTCCTACCTCTCCACATCTCATGGGGAGTCTTAGGAACGGATTTGGAAGGACATCTGTTCAAGATATGCACAGCAGTAAAGAGCACGTAACCCCAGAGATAAATCGGTAGATCAGTATAGTTAAGCATGGAGCGAACCATGTCCAACAAGGTTCAGTTCCTTCTTTCTGATACACCATTTAATTGTGGAGTAGCTGGAGGAGTGAATTGTGACACTATTCCTAGTTCTTTTAAGAACTCATCAAATTCGTACTCATGTACTCACCACCCTGGTCCGACCAAGAGTATTAACACGGTTACCTGCTTGATATTCAACTAGGGCTTTAAATTCCTTGAATTTATCAAAAGCTTCAGAATTATGTTTCATTAAGTACACGAATCCATACAGTATGGTCATCTGAATGTAATGAAATATCAAAGCCGCCTCGTGCCACTTCAAAAGGGCCACGACGCTTCGGTATGGATCAATCCAAGTTTTTCAGCTCTTTCAAAAGTCCTCGCGAAGGGTAACTTAGTCATTTTGCCTTGAAGGCAAGATTCACAAGTTGGATAGGGATCTGATCCCAATGGACCCGTAAGCCCATCTTTCTCCATTTTATGAACCTTGGTCCGATCGATATGACCAAGTCTAAGATGCCACTTAAGTGCTTGGTCTGCTTCACCCCTACCACGCTTCCTAGTTATAGTGTTCACATTGTCTTATTCTTTAAATTTAAATGGTATAAACCATTTAATAATGTAGCAATACCAACCAATTTATTTCGAAATAAATACGACAGACCCATCTCCAATAAAGAAGTGAAATCCCTTTCGGTCCATGACCGGAATTGATACAATATTCTTGTGCCTTGGGCAAAACAAGTACATCATCTAAAGTGAGAATAAAACCGATTCTAAATCCAACATAAGGGATCCGATATCGAAGCCAGACACTATGCCCACTTCCGACGGTGACCATCACCTCCCCGAATCCAGCCTTCCTACTGCTCCAGATCCTGATTCATTGTACAAATGTGAGAACTCGCACCGGAATCAAGTATCCAAGAAGTATAATATACAGTTACAGAACAATTTGTTTCTAAAACCAATAGTTCCGTACCTGAAGGCGCATTACGGTCAAGCTTTGGACAATACCTCTTCCAGTGGCCTAGCTCACCGCAGTTGAGGCATACATCCGTTTTCTTGGCCCCTTTGCTCTTTTGAACCATTGGGGCCTTGCCCCTTCCCTTGTCGATCTTGACTATCGGACCTAACTGCTTCTTGTTCTTTTTCTTCTTATTCTTGGACTTCCAAGTCTTAGAAGAAATCACAAGTGCAGCTTCCTTTCCATTTGTCTTCATCTGAGATCAAGGCAATCGCTTGTTCATTAGCTTGACTAAGTTACATGCAATCTCATTGCAGTTGAAGTTCATGACAAATTGGGAAAAGGAGTCAGGAAGTGACTGTAGGATAAGGTCAGTTTAGAGAGATGCATGCATCTGAAAATCAAGAGCTTCCAATCTCTCAATCATCGAGATCATCTTGAGGACATGGTCCCCAACCTTCTCTCCTTCCTTCATACTGGCGCCGAATAATTGCTTTGATATCTCATATCTAGCAGTTCGGCTATGCTCTCCATAGAGCTCAGCCAGGTGCGCTAATATGGCTCGTGAAGACGTCATCTTTTCATGGGCACGTTGAAGCTCATTGGTCATTGAGCCTAACATGTACCCTCGCACTCTTATGTCGTCTTTTACCCATTTCTCATGGGCATCGACATCTTCCTGATTGGCTCGGGTTCTTGCAGAGCCACCGGGATGTCCGCCCAAGACGTATCCCAAAGATTTCCATAGTTAGGACAATCCTCAAGTTCCGGCCACCCACATAGTTCGGACCAGTCAGGACGTTCTTTTCAAGTAGTATAGCGAGTGGGTTCATTGTCATATTGAGAGTTTTGTTAACTGCAGAGAATAATTTGAGATTCATTAGTGATTGTTTAATTATGATCCGAGTAAAGAATTTAAGGACTTTCTTTATTCATAACTCGGCTCCCACTATTTTATCGGCATTTACACACTCCCATGTTAAATCCTAAGTCTTGGGTGACTTCATAGTGGTGATCGATTTCTTTACAAAGTTTAATAGAGGGCAACCCATACGGTTTATATTCTATTATTCTTTATAAAGTGGTGTCTAATACCAACCCATCTAATGGATGATTCGATCTTCTTTTACCCCTAGTTCACTTGCCCTCAACCCATTCGGTTTCTATGGCTCGCTGAACTATCTAAGTTTAAACCGTCAACTCCTATTAGTCTGACAATTGAATCTTACCCGGAAACCCATACGGTTTATAGGGGTTTGATTTGTCACAACCAAAGGCATCTAATGCACTCTAGGAATTTATCAACTTTCCCCAAAAATATTACCCCGACATACTCGGAAGAATAATATTCCGGTTTAGATTTCAATTTTCCATGAGTTTGATGGAGGGTAGGAAACCTCGTAACCTTTATAACTTAGTGTTTGTAAGTGGGAGTATTAACGCGATTATATGTTACACTTTGAACATTAATCCGTTTATAAGCGCGGTTTGTGGTTTGTCAATCATTCAAAATGAAAAACAATAAATAGCAACCTAGTTACTACCAACATATAGCTCATGGACTTTTTCCTAAGTATTGGGCCAAGCCAAATAACGAAAAGAAAATACAAGATTGATTCTTCGTCTTCCAAATGGTCGTCTTCGGTCTTCGTCATAGCCATATAAATAATTACATCATTGAACAATACGTCCTTTTATACATATTTTCTAGTAAAAATAAATAGGCTCAAAATGGCCTTTACAACCATATCGAATCGAACAAATCAACAACTAAGTCCACGAGCTATATCACCATCACATAAGGCATTCCATACAACATGTAACGGTAAATGAAATTAAATAATCAATTAATATATTAATCCAATTAATATAAAAATTAATTTATTTAATTTCTACAATATTAATCAAATTAATATTTATAATCGTCATTTTAATCCGCTCAAAGTAATCCGCCAAAACAATAATCTCGTCTAATAATTTCCCTTAAAAATATTCCAAATATTTTATTAAATCTAAATAAATCCAATTTAAATTTCGGAAATTATTACAACGAAATATAAACACAAAATGGAGTCCGGAAAATCCTAGATCGTGCCCACGCCCGATTCAAAATCGGGCGAAAACCCGAAACCGCCGGACCGAGTCACTTCGCCATCGCCCGCAGCTGGCCGAGCAGCTACAAAGAGCCTACCGAGTCACTCTCGCCGCCAGCAAAGCCCAAAGAACTGCCGCCACGGCACTGCGTCTTCGTGCGGTATTCGTGTTTAACCCCCGTTTTTCTCATTTTTTCGACTCGCTTCCAAAACGAAAAAGTTTCTTAACTTCATGAAGAACTTATAAATCAACAAAAATCAAATTTTTCAGATTTATAATTCACATAAAATAGTCGAAACTTGACTTACTACGAACGATCAAATTTCTTCGATTATATCTATTATGATTCTAAATCATAAACATCATCAAATAACATTCCAAATGCAAAGATGATCGTATATACGATATATTTGACCTTGCTCCGATACCACTGTTGGGATTCCACAAAAAATAAATGCAACGGAAGAATAAACGGAATCCCTAAGAGGATCGATCAAGTAACGTATATACGAAAAGAAAAATACGAAGATCAAGGAATCAAAGTCCCATACCTATGATGTCTCTGAAAAACCTTCGTATGATGATGATGATGAAGAGCCCTTCGTTCCAAGCACCTAAAGCAAGATGCCTCTACTTCACACACCGGAACTTGATGGAAAAATCGACAAGCTTCCTTTCTTCAATAATGCGGCTAGGGAAGCTTGTAGGAATTTTCTCTCTCAATGTATTCTTCTTATATCTTGTCTCTAAGATCAAGATGAAGTTTTCAACCTTACTCTCTCTCTCTCAAATTCGTGATTATGAGTTAAAGCAAGAAGAAGTTATCCTCACTCCTTTTTAAAGACTTTTATTTATAAAAAAAATGAAAGTCTACCTTTAACACATGATTGAGGGTATCAAATACACCTCACATATGTCACCTAGTGACATAAAATAAGTATATAAGAGACAAGAGATGGAGGGGGGGCGGCCTTAAGGGAAATTTCCAAGAAGACGGGTCGAATTTACTCGGCTCATGTACTGGATGTTTGTCAAAACGAATCCCTCGTGTACCGGATGTTCGTCAAACGAATCCGTTTTATTTCCAATGTGTTTGGACTAATTAATTAATCCAATTAATTAATTATATCATACACAAATATATATTTCTCTAAGAAATATAATTTATGAATTAAAGTAATCACCCAAAGAACCTACTTACAATTCATAAGACCGCTATTTGATTTATCCGATAAATCAAAATTAGATATCTAATATCTAATATTATAAGAGAGATTATTAATTCACATTTATCCATCAATGATCCTATTGCGCGACTCGTAGGTTCGTCTCACCGGCATTGGGAGGAACTAATGAGTGCGGGCGGACTTAGCCTTGACTGGCGGGCGCCTTTGTAAACCCAGTCGAGAACGAATGAACGAATCATTCCAGAACCATTATGTCGTGAATACTATATACGTATAGACCCTTCATCAGATGTCCCGGTCAAGTCTTCGGGTCACGGTAAAGTCAAACCCCACTGTTGACTAAACTCTATACATGTGTTAATGCAAATCAAGACCGACTGATTAATAGTGTATCTAATACGACTATATCAGAATGCTTTGGCCAAAGACTTATGATCTTATTTGCCATTAACCGTATAGGACATTCGCCTGCTCACTAACAGGAGATAGAATCCTTTTTTGGCGTACAACAAAGACTGCTACCTGCCCATATAGTCCGCACTTCGAGGTCGACTCAGCAATTAAGCAAATGAGTCTAACTACTCTAATGACAAACTAAACGTCACAGACACATCTTCTACTGAACCCTCAAGTCAAAGGTCCACGTATACTATCACAACCTTTCGATTCGTCATCGACTCTCCGAGAGTGAATACCGTGTGACTGAATCGAGTATGAGTCGTGTTCGAGTATACTGGTCCCACCAATATACTTATAACTATGCTATCAAGACGTGCACACGTCCTGATAGCATAGTTATACAAGTCTTATTAAAACTTAATGTCCTGTTAAGTTTTATCGACTTGCGAACTAGTTAAGCATTCGAGCTCTAAACACTTCTAGTGCCTATCTCCTTATCTCTATAAGAAGTAGAATGTTCACTCTCAAATGCAAGGACTACTATTCTATATACCAAATCACAATGCCAGTGATATACAATAATATAGAAATAATAATTGCCTTATTAAATATAATATTCATAATTACAATACAATTGCTCTCACTCTCTCATCCTCTGAGTGGCATTCGAGGGCATATTCCTAACATTAGTACCAGATAAAAATGCTTAATAGTTAAAAATAGTAGGCAATCACACATGACTAATAGTACGTAAGGACCACTAAGCAAAGCAACAACGCATCATGAGCCAAAAATCACATTTTACAACACTAGTAACAAACTAATTAAGGTCCAAAGTAGAAGCACAACTGGTACCAGTTTAATCCCATTGCAAAAAGGCTAAACTAAGGTTCAAACATAATTACAACAGAAACAAACATTCTTAACGCTTGCGCAGTTTTAGCAGGTCTTTCAAATGTGGTTCATCATCAAATATCGAATGAAATTCTTCGAATTTAGGCACCAATATGTCATCAGCTTATACAGTGAGACGCTTCTTTGAGTGCATTACAACAGACCACTCAGGATCCTTCAAATCTGTCGAATAGAACACTTGATGGGCATCAAAGTCAAGTATGGCAGGTTCATCAAGGTAATTATTTGATCGCCTGAAATTGTTCATCAAGGTAATTATTTGATCGCCTGAAATTGTTCAAGTTAACCAATACAAGGTTGCCATCAGAACTGAATTTACACCCACGACTTCTGCTCTCTACCTTCACACAGTCGCAATAAAACACCACCTCTTTAAAGTCAGTGTAGTCAAGCTCCAAGATCTGTTTCACCACACCATACCACTTTGTCACATCATCAACGGGATTCTTATCTTTACGACTTGCCCTATATGTTGTAGTTGCTTCCATGCAAACACCGCTGTTTTGTGTAACGCGGTTTAGCTCATGGGACTTGGGTACAAAGGTAAAACCATTGACCCTGTACTTGTTAAATTCTTTGGCTCTAACCAGCCCTTTTACGTAACGCCATAATTTGGAGTCCATTTTGTGCTCTTTCTCCAACTGGAAGCATTAAAGTTCTCGTAAGTGTCAATGCAAATAACAAAAAAGTAAATTGAGTAACTTTTGCTATAACTTTATTCGCTATATATGATCATAGTACCTTTTTGTACAACCAGGTTATGAATTCCATTTGCCGCTCTACTTCAGTAACGGTGCTCGGAGATAGTTCATCGCAGTATTCACTGCAAACCATTTACATATATTAGAACTGAAATAGAAGAATAAATTACTACAGTTAATTCGAACATATAACAAAAACTCACGCATAGTAGCCTGCGAGACCCTCAACTTCACGGCGAAAGAGTACCAATCTGGTTATTTGTATCAACTGTACAGCAGTCAGAGTCACGAACTTATCTCCATACCCCAGAGGGCCTTCGTCACTGTACTCAGAATCAGCATCTAAGAACGCTTCTCGTGTAGCTTTATGATTCCCATCCTTTGAGTTTGCCACGTGTTCCATTGCATAGACCACTCCTTTAGCTACAAGTTGTGATTCTTTGATATTACCTTCCACGAAACGGTTGTTGCTCGGAATGTTCTTAAAACTCTTCATCGCCCTACATAACAAATAAGTGAAATAAATGAGTGAAGTAACTACAGATCATCAAAGTAACTATAACACATTACAAATCAAGGAAAAATCATTGAATCATATTACCATTAACAAGATCTGTACTAGTATTTTCAGGAAATAAAGCGAACAATTTTAAAACCCAATGCATTGTTCAAGATAACATTATTTACAGTAGAAAAACAATAATAGATGAAACTACATATTTCTAACGAAGTATGAAGTATTACCTTTCAAAAGGGTACATCCATCGGTACCTAACTGGTCCGCAAGTTAAAGCTTCATCAGCGAGATGCACCACCAAATGGATGCTAATAACGAAGAAAGAAGGTGGAAAATACGTTTCAAGGACACACATGGCCTCAACGACCATGAATTTGGCCTGTTGTACTTCAGTTTTAATCAGAACCTTCGAGCACAAGATTCTAAAAAATAAACTAATCTGTTGAAAAGCCCTGCGAAGGTATGGGTAGCGTGGGAAAGCATGTTGAATTAGCACCGGCAACAAATCCTCCATAAGGACATGATAGTCATGCGACTTCAAACAATGCAGACCAGGAGGTTCAATCGTAACATTGTTTCCAAGATTTGAACAAAAGCCAGTAGGAAACTTGATGCTTTTTAATATCTGAAGAAAGTTTTTTCTCTCTTCCGGGGTCAAAACATAAGGAGCACGAGGATGTACCTTTTTCTTTGTATCAGGATCTGTAATGATCCACTGATCTTTTTGAATATCCAGAGCCCTCATATCTTCCCATGCATTGACACTATATTTTGATTTCTTCTTTATGTTCAGAACATCATCTAGTAGATGTTCAATAAAATTCTTCTCACAGTGCATTACATCGAGACAGTGACGATAAGGATTATAAGCCTACGTTTAAATATCAAACAATTTCGACCTTTTATAAAAAGCTTTAGTTGTTGAATCAGGTTCATCCTCATAAACTTCATAAAAATCACGCTTTCTCTTCTTCCCATCTATGGTAATCTTATCAGGAAGATAATGGAGACCGCTGGTCTTTATCAGAACTTCCTTTCCACTTAATCTAGCTGGTGCCAAATTAGTCTCTACTGTTTTCAGACCCAAGTGTTTGTCTTTCGTGAAAGGATGAGTCGACTTCAAAAATCTTCGGAAATTTCTGTACACGATCTTTCTTGAATGATGTAACCAATTACTTTCAGTCTCATCACCACATCTAGGACATGCTTTGTAACCGTGAACTGAACAACCCGAAACATTACCATATGCAGGTAAATCATGTATACCCCACATTAGGATTGCCCTCAACTTAAATGACTCTTTCTTATGCATATCTACCGCGTCAACTCCTTTCCACAGTTTATTCAAGTCATCTATCAATGGTTGAAGAAAAACACAAATGTCTTGACCTGGTTGCTTAGGTCCTGGTATTAGAAGCGACATGATCTGAAACTCTGGCTTCATACATAGTGATGGCGGCAGATTGTATGGGACCAAGATGACTGGCCAACAACTATAACTTGCACTCTGGATGCCGCGAGGATTGAAACCATCAGCAGAAATGCCAAGCCACACATTCCTCGACTCCTTTGCAAACTCAGGCCATTTTAGTTTCATGTTCTGCCATTGTGGAGAGTCGATTGGGTGCCGCATATACTCAACAAAAACTTCTGCTCGATCATGCCATGTAAAGTCTTCAGCAATCCACGGCACAGTGTAAAATTTTTGAAGTCTCTCAGGAAGTGGGAAATGTCGTAGAACTAATGCAGGCTCTTTTGTTGGTACTTGAACTCCATCTTTCCCTTCTTTGAATTTGAACCTAGATATGAAGGAAACAAGATTGGGAGTTTACTCAAGTCTTGAATCAAAGTAAATACCATAAAGAACAGAGAAAATAAATAAGAAGTAGATATTAAAAAAGATTAAGATGTTTAAAGAAGCGAAATTGTACCTGGATGCTCCACAACTTGGACATTCTACCTCATCCTTAAGATCTTTGTAGAACAACACACAGTGGTTAATGCATGCATGAATGTTCTCCGCCTTCATTCCCATATCCTTCAACATCTCCTTCATTACCGGGTATTTTGTAGGGAATTTGTTACCCTTCGGGAACCATTTTCTTAGTAATCCCAAAAGGTATGTAACACTATTTCCTGACCAGCCGAACCTTTTCTTTACATGATGCAATTCTACAATGACAGAAAGGGTTGTCGTGCCATTCTCACATGTAGGATAAATTTTCTCTTCTGCTAATTTTTTGTACTTCTCGTGTTTCTTTCCTAGGTTAGGCTCCTGAATAAAGGGATTCTCTGAATCATCTACATTGACATCCTCATTTAACCCTTCATATACCCCAAATGCTTTGTCTACAAACTCATTTAACCTACAACCATCATCTCCATGGATCTCTTCTACGATTTCCTTCTCTAAGGTTTCTTCTTCTACAACTGTATGTTCTATATTTTCCTGAGTTACATATGCTGATCTCTGCATATGTGTCGACGTCTCTCCATGTAGTGACCAAATAACATAAGTACTAAGTATTCCATTTACTAGTAAATCATGTCTTACCAGGGCAAAACTCAATGACTTCCTATTACGACAACGATGACAAGGACAGATACAGAAAGGCGTGTCCCTAAGTCTGTTACTGTATGCAAACTTAATAAAATTATCTACTCCTGTTCTATACCCAGGACTAGACCTATCTTCAATAACCATCCAACCTTTGTCACATAGTTCGGACATTCTACAACCAGACAAACAAACCACACAACAGAAAAAAGGTTAGAACCTTACCACAACACCTACCAATATTCATGCATTCACATCCATAGCTATATATATACTTATATAACTCTAGCTAGCCAGCCACTAACTCAAGAACAAGCAAGTTCCCAGTGCAATAGTACATAGAAAAACAGCAATCTCACGAGTCTGTCCTGGTTTATTATTACATATATACTTTGGTTTCATAAGGGTCCAAATTTGCAGCAAAATTGGCTACAACCCAATTAATAAAATAACCTATGAACAGAAATTAGGCTGATAGTACAAAATCTCATATGAAAATAAAATTCATGAACAAAATCGATTTCTAGGTTAAGATAACTTGTGGACAAAATCAAGAATTAACACCATATATTTATCATCATCACTAGATAGGGTTAATACCTCCGACACTGACCTTGATTATTCAAATTTTAGAGATAAAATTGTGCGCAGCCCTTCCACTCGGCACAGTCGGATTCTTCTGATGTTTGCGAATTCGGTTTTAGGGTTTTGAATATGATGGATTCTTTCACTATTCGAAGTGTTGATTCACAGAATTTCACCTGAAAATTCCATGAATCGTCAAGTTATGTGGGTTTGGATTTGGTTTTTTGAGAGATGGGGGGTACGGGTGTTGTCAAAAAAGAGAGAAAGAGAGAGTGAGAAAAAGAGGGGATTGTATAATGGGGAGTCCGAATTATTAAAATGTTAATAGAAATTATAGGAACGTTTTTAGTTTTTATAGTAACATTTATGATTAGTAACGTTTATAAACGTTACTATGGCAAAAAATGAAGTGTTGCTAAATTCCTGATCTGGTGTAGTGGTAAATTCGCCATCGTGGGGGTCGATTATTTCACGAAATGGGCAGAGGCCGAACCACTTAACAAGATCGGCCAAGAACAAGTGATCAAGTTCATTTGGAAGAACATCATCTGACGATTCGGTCTACCTCAGGCTATCATCTCCGACAACAGAAAGCAGTTCGATAGTTTGGAAGTTATGCAATTCTGCGAAAAATGGGGAATTAAAAAGCTGTTCTCGGCCCCTTACCACCCTCAAACAAACGGGCAGGTAGAGGCTGTAAACAAGGTCCTCAAGCACACGATCAAAGCAAGACTCGAGTCCAAGCAAGGGCGATGGGCGAGCGAGCTCCCGGATGTTTTATGGTCCTACCGAACGACGACCCGAAATTCAACCGGTGAGACCCCATTCGCCCTCGCTTTCGGAACAGAAGCAGTGATCCCATCAGAGATCACCGTCCTCAGCCACCGAACTGCACAACAAATGATGATGGACAACGATGTAGCTCCGCGGATCAACTTGGATATGCTCAAGGAACGACGACTGACCTCGGAAATGAAGAACACGATCCACAAAAGGAAATCCAAAAAATTCTTCAATTCGAAGGTCAAGGAAAGGCGGTTCCAAGTGGGCGACCTAGTCCTCAAAAAGATCCAGACCCACACAGGAGTATTTGGCCCGAATTGGGAGGGCCCGTTCAGGATATCCAAGTGGCTGACCAAAGGAGCCTACGAGCTCCAACACCCAGACAACACTCCAGACCAATATCCCTGGAACTCCATTCATTTGAAGAAATACTATCAATAAAAACACCCTGTATTCATTTATTCAATGTTGTTAGATGTATTTTTATGCGCTTAATTATCATTATTTTATATCCATTTTAAGTCTAAATCTGCATAAATGAGCTTTTAATGCATGATGTTTATATGTTTTGAAGGAAATTAGAGTCCGGGAGCTAAAATGAAGAAAAACGGGCCAAAATGACATTTTTTGGTCAAGGGCCGCGTCGCATCGAGCCAGAGCCGCGGCACAGGAACACCCAGAAGCACGCCGGTACCAACTGTACCGGGGGCCGCGGCACGGTCATCCTGAGCCGCGGCCCGTGAGAAAAAAGGCGCCCAGGTCTGGCTAGAAAAGGGCAGGGGCCGGGGCACACTAAAGCCGGGCCGCGGCCCGCAATGTGGGATTTGTGACTGCAGCCCGCGATTTCGGCTGTTCTGAAGTCCGTTTTCGACCTAATTTTCGGACGTGTTTTGGAGGCAGAAGAAAAGTTATAAAAAGGTATTGAAGGTCAGAAAATATCATCATCGAAGAGGAGGAGAAAATACCTAGCAGCAGGAAGCAAAGCCAGAGAACGGAAGAAGCCAGTCTTCAATTGTGTTTGATTTTTCTTCCTTATGTTGAATTTGAATCTTTGTATATTGTTTTCTAGTATGTCGATCTAGACCCCCTTTTTCTAAGATTGTGATGAAACCGAGATTTTGACGGATTAACTCTTGATATTGCAGTATTTATATATATTTCCCTTTCTATTGAGTTTTCCCAATTGTTCTTAATGCATTCAATTATGTGGCCTATGATTGAATTGTTTTAATTACGCAACTCGAATCGGGAGAGGAGAGTTAGTAGGAAAAATTGGTGAGAACCATTTTATCTTGTGAGATAGGAATATATACTCATAGGAATTATGTAGCTTGTCTGAAGATTTTAGACTTTTTGGCTATTGTTGAATTAACTCACATAGGAATAGAGTGATTTATTCACCTTAGAAAATTCTATTGTCCTCGGGAGAGGTCTTAGATTATCCTAGAAATCTTCGCTGTCAATAAATTGAGAAATTACATAAATTATAGTAATCAAGATTTATTCGGATTAATCGAGGCGGATTCTCAATCCTAGATTCTTCTCTTATTCGATCTCCTTTCTCGAGATTATTGATTTTACTAGCTATTTTTAGTTTATTGCATTATTTAGTTTTTAATAATTCTTCCACCATCAAATTCGATCGTTCAAATAAAACTAGAATACAAATAAATTGGTAATTAGTACGTCAGTCCTCGATGGAACGATATCTTTCTTATCACTTTATTACTTGATTACGACAACATGCACTTGCGTTCACTAAAATACGTAACAAGTTTTTGGCGCCGTTGCTGGGGACTGATTGTTTTTACTAATATCAATTTCAGTATTTTTAGTCTTAATTTGAACATTATTTTATTTTTGTGTAAATTTGTTTTTATTTGTTTTCCTTTCAGGAGTTTCGTCTAGTGCATGAGAAAATTTGGTGACGAAGGTCTACTTCCTTTGGATACCGAACTCGAACGCACCTTGTGAAAAAACAGGAAGGGAAAACGTGAATTGTCAACTACGATTACCATGGCTGACAACATCGGAAACCAAGGGATCGACAATCTCATTCAGCAAGCTCAACTAGCATTGGCACTCCGTGATTATGCACTGCCACAAATCAACACAAATTTTTCGGGGATTCGGCGTCCAACCATCCAAGCAAACAATTTCGAGATTAAGCCAGCTATAATCCAAATGGTACAAGCAAGCCAATTTTGCGGGCTAGCGAATGACGACCCTAATGCTCATATTGCATCATTTCTACGACTTTTTCCATTTTCTTTTAGGGACAAAGCCAAGTTTTGGTTGAATTCACTTCCGTCGGGCTCTATCACGACTTGGGCGGAGTTAACACTGTAACACCCCCAATCCACTCAGGGATATTACACGCCGTAGACCCTCTCCTCGAAGATCTACCAGGCTGGTAACAACATTTAACATCTTGACAATGCCTTCAAGGCTAAATGACTCAGTAGACCGATTTGGTCTTTCAATAAAAATATACAACTCAATTACAACATATACCCACGCAGGGGTCAAAATACAACCACACCCGTACAACGGGGAAAAGATACTGCAGCGGAAAAGAAAATACAACTAGACCAATACGACATCAACGGATCCTCGTGTGATTAGTATCGTTCCTCTTTCATCATCCTTCGTGCCGACCCTGTGCTATGCTCCAAAACCTGAATGCAAAAATAGACATCCACCCCGAATACTGGGGTTAGCAAAACTCCACTGTTTTGCTAGTGCAAGTACAAGTGCAAAAATACGAGCCATACAATACAAGTTCCAAGAACAATAATAATCAGGAATCCTCAATGATCCAAACGTAAAGAAAAGTACTTCCCGAGGCAAGAGTTTGGGTAAACATTTCCAAAACCGAAAGATCGCAAATAAGGGAAACAATTTACAAAACAGTTCAAAATGCCATCGAGAGTTTTAATAGAAAACAATTTAGGATCATAAAATCCTTCTCTTTCCAAAAATCAATAGGGTCACAACCCAAATGTTTTGTTTTCGCAAATAAAACCAACCATAATACACAAGGTTAAAAACCCACGTCATGCGTCCCCGACGGACATAAAATACACACACACCCATGAAGTTTCACTCGTGAACCTGTGTCGAAGCCATTGGAATTCCCTCCGTGGTCGTCGAACCCTCTCGAGGTGAGCAAACACATTCACAAAACACGTACTCACATCGCCAGACCGGACGAAGCCACAAATCCCACCCCGTGATCCCGTCGGACCCTCCCGAGCTGGCTAGCGAAATACTCAAGCACCACACGTCACCTAGGACCGGGACGAAGCCACGAATCCCACTCGAGGCCTCGAAGGACCCTCCCGAGCTGGCTAGCGAATCAATCATGCACAAATAACATATCACAAAGCAACACAAGCACCACACGTCGCCAGACCGGGACGAAGCCACGAATCCCACTCGAGGCCTCGAAGGACCCTCCCGAGCTGGCTAGCGAATCAAACTCAAGCACGAGTAACATATCACACCAAGGATATCCAAACAATTCACCCAGAGGCATCAAACACTTAGTAAAACAACACGTCAAACCACAATGCACCGAAATGAAACATTATACGTCCACACGCAAACACTAAGTGCATCATCAACACCAAACATGTCCATAAGATTCACATACTCGTTCGAGAAACACACCAATCACAAAACACACACGATTTTGAAAGAGGGCCTTTAACAAGGCTAACCAAATCTTTTGAAAACTCGTTTCAAACAATCAAACGAATATATAAAGACGATCACCAATTATCATATTCATAAAAACAAGAATAGTATGGGCAAGGTACTTGCCTCGAAATCACAATCGCAACGAGACGACGGATAGGACGCGGTCGAATAGCCCCGAACCCCCGAACAAAATCAAGAACGCGATAGCACCACGAGTATTACGAGAATAACACCACACGAATCATCAATCACCAAACGGAATTCAACATCGGAATCCTCGAACACCTATAAACCTCCGGAAGTAACAATAACACATGGTTACGACGATAATCAAGGCCAAGACAACGGAAATCCCAACAAACTATCGAAGGGAAACTCATTGGGACATTTAATCGAACACTAAATGTTCAATAATTCCCAAGAACACTCGAATCGTCGATCGAGTTAAACAAACTTGATATATGGATATACAACCCATAGAACATGATTAATAAAATCATACTACACCAATCGATGTATCAAAATCGGATTAGAAACGAAATCAAGAACAATTTCTCCAAAAAGTCAACTTGAAGGATAATCAAGAAATATACCTTGATTTGGATGAAGGATTCAAGTAGAGGTCGAAAATCTTCAACAAGACTTGAGGATGATGATCTCTACAAGTTTTGGAGCACTCAAATCGCCCAAAATCGCCATCAAATCGCCTAAGATGAAGGAGGAAGAAGAGAGGAGAAAAAATGAAGTTTTTCTCCTCACAAATCTGCTAAAAACGCAGAAAAAGCCCGTGTGCCACGGCACAGGACAAGTGTGCCGCGGCCCAGGGACACCAAAAATGCCCAGGAATCAGCTTAGTGCCGCGGCACAGCCTGAGTGTGCCGGCACACTGCATGACCTCCTTCAACGCCAAAAAGGCACACCGTGCGATCTTCGCTATTTCGACCATAACTCCTTAAATGCGGACTCCGATTGACTCACCGTTTGAACCATTGAAAAGCTAACTTGATTCTCTATTATGTTGCAAATATTCAGAATTTTGGAGTTTCCAAGAATTAATGGTGACTTTACAAAGTCGAACTCCCACGTGAAAAGTCGATCAAGGACACGGAACTCAACAAAACGTCACCGAAACGAACTCGGATGACAAAAAGTGCAGAATTAATCATTCTCGGAATGACGAAACGGTCATGATAGAGTTGTCAAAACGAACTTCCTCCGAAAAAAGAAAATTACCGAAATTCAAAATTGCGGATATTACATTCTACCCTCCTTAAAAGAAGTTTCGTCCCGAAACTTAAAACAAGTAGGGAGAAGCAATATCCCTTCCAGGAAAACTCAACGAGATACACAAAAATGCGTAACTAACGCCCAACGGCGAAACGCTGCAAGAAACGCAAAGAGGCATACGGCGTGAAAACGCGCTCCACGACGACCAACACAACGCCACCGTAGAGACATAATAAAATCAATAAGTGACAAACGTCATCAAATAGATAGTACAATCAGATCGATTATCCGAACAATCACAAAACACAACGAACGAAAATCAATACGATTGACCGACCTAACGGTTCATCAATCCAAACGCGAGTCGAGCCCGAACAAACACGAATTCCACCGCCCGAGGGTTGGAAGATCGAAACGACCGATTTCCCAAACTTAAGGGAATTACGAAGGAGTGCGAATGTTCAACAATCACGAAACGAGATCAACAAAACCGAACAATCAAACAATCGAACCATAAAGATCGAGACAACGAAAATTGAACGATCATGTTCGGATCACGAAGGACAAGAAGGTTCAACCGACAACTCCGAGGTTCACATCTCGACTCGAGACAAAACATGATCCGGTGAAAACAACAAGACGCACACTCACATAAGATCCACAGGAAAGGGAATAACAATTGAAAAGTCCCACGACGAACGAGTAATTCCGAAACAATACCACCCTCGTTCGATTAACAAAAGTAAGGGACAGGGCAAGCTCGAAAAATGTTAACAAACATAAGCGAGTCGGCCAGTCGAAAATACGAAGTTCCAAATCCGATCCACTTGAATAAAAGAACTAGTAGAACCAAAGATGCTACTTCCGAACAAGGTTCACAAGAATCGAACCGAACTCGAAAAGTCACAATGATAACCAGATCGACCCAAAACAAGATCACGGCTCGTTCGAACGATGAAACCAAATACGTAACAAGCTCGAGACAATATCAACGAACACGGGCGAATCGATAGATCCGGAGAAAGAGAAAATATAGAAGCGAAAATAATACGGGTATTATATTCGACCTCTTCTAAAAGAAAGTCGTCCCGCAACTCACAATAACGGAAACAAGGTAACAACACAAAAAGCAACCGGCAGAAAATCTCCTATAGGCCTCTCAAAGCCGATTCGATATCTGTCTGAAGCGCGAGCTCCGAAAGTCTCGGTAGCCAATTCGCAAATCAATTCGGTGTCCTCGAGTCCACACTCGAAATGTGTTCTTGACGAGAAGGACAAATTGCACGTACATTCCCCGGCACATCACGGTTGAAATGCCTCGGCTCGGCATACCGAAAATACAAATGCTAGATACAATGGAACATAACACCGCAAAACAACATACGGAGATGCCAACTCGGTGAACGAGGAATCATAACACATATCATATATAACGATCACCATCGTAAAGTAATACACACACAAACACTACAACAACGACGGTATCGTTCGGCGATCTCAACGGCCCGAACGATAACCAGCACATAATTACAAACATCATGAAACAATCACACATGTGTATAAACGCACAAAAATCCAAGCTTTAACAACCCACACTCGTGCGACAACACGCAAATCACCACGAGGTGATAAACAGTAAACACCAGTTCACACCTCTCACAGAGGGCTAGTACAACAAATGCGTGGCAACGCCTCGACATTCATGCCACCAATTCAATCATACTCGGGAGTAACATCATAACGACAAAGCAAACATCATACATACATATCCAGCCCTCAAACGGGAATGGATAGGTTTTTAAAATGAAAACATCCTTTTGAAAATAATTTAGAAAAAAAATGCTGGTTGATCTTGAGTATCACCTTTCAAGAAAAAGTACAAACGTGAAACATCGTTATCGAGACTTTGGAGAACCATCTCGCATTTGATAAAAATGAGGACACTTTCTTTTCGTGAAAAACTTTCGGAAATATTCGACCCTCGGGTCTAAGTAAAAGTGTTTATAAAATATTGAAAATATCTCAAAACATTTTTGGGCCCTCGAGGTAGAAGAATTTTGAAACATATTGTGGCACTTGGATGTTCCACAAGAAAATAACTCATTTGAAAAAATATGTCTCGAAATTTATTTCTAAGATACTCAAGTTTTCGAAAATAATTCAATGCCAAAAGGACGATGCCAAAAGGCTAGAATGCCCAAAATTTCGAGTAATCACACGGAACATCATAGCGCTGTGGGTCAGCGTCGGAACCCTGTGCTAAAAACCATTTACAAAAATGCCAAAAAGGCTGATGACGGTAATATTTCAAAAACTCACAGAAGCCATTTACAAAATGCTAAATACCGTCATAAGAATTTCGCCAAAATGATCAAGGCCATAATGCCAAAAACTCGGTTAAGGGAATCGGTTTTCGAAATAAAACTCGGTCGGTAAAATACCGAAAGTCATTACAAAAGAACTCACGCAGCGGATAAAAGAAATAACGTTCAACATGCACAATCCAACAACACTACTCCTCATATGAACGAAATATGAGAGTCAAATAACCACATATCACGAAATCAAAATCCATAAGAGGATTCCGTCACTTAACAAAATAATCATAAAAATAGCTCGTGTCACACGAGGCACAACACAAAGAAGGGAGACTTACATTCACAGGTCGCACGAAGATGATGATCGCCCACGATACTAATCACGACCAACAAACTCAGACGACGCGTCGCGACACGACTCAGTCAGACAAAATCCGACGAGACAAAACTCAATAGACACCACTGACCCGACAGCCTAGGTTTCCACAACCTAAGCTCTGATACCATTTATGTAACACCCCCAATCCACTCAGGGATATTACACGCCGTAGACCCTCTCCTCGAAGATCTACCAGGCTGGTAACAACATTTAACATCTTGACAATGCCTTCAAGGCTAAATGACTCAGTAGACCGATTTGGTCTTTCAATAAAAATATACAACTCAATTACAACATATACCCACGCAGGGGTCAAAATACAACCACACCCGTACAACGGGGAAAAGATACTGCAGCGGAAAAGAAAATACAACTAGACCAATACGACATCAACGGATCCTCGTGTGATTAGTATCGTTCCTCTTTCATCATCCTTCGTGCCGACCCTGTGCTATGCTCCAAAACCTGAATGCAAAAATAGACATCCACCCCCCGAATACTCGGGGGTTAGCAAAACTCCACTGTTTTGCTAGTGCAAGTACAAGTGCAAAAATACGAGCCATACAATACAAGTTCCAAGAACAATAATAATCAGGAATCCTCAATGATCCAAACGTAAAGAAAAGTACTTCCCGAGGCAAGAGTTTGGGTAAACATTTCCAAAACCGAAAGATCGCAAATAAGGGAAACAATTTACAAAACAGTTCAAAATGCCATCGAGAGTTTTAATAGAAAACAATTTAGGATCATAAAATCCTTCTCTTTCCAAAAATCAATAGGGTCACAGCCCAAATGTTTTGTTTTCGCAAATAAAACCAACCATAATACACAAGGTTAAAAACCCACGTCATGCGTCCCCGACGGACATAAAATACACACACACCCGTGAAGTTTCACTCGTGAACCTGTGTCGAAGCCATTGGAATTCCCTCCGTGGTCCCATCGAACCCTCTCGAGGTGAGCAAACACATTCACAAAACACGTACTCACATCGCCTAGGACCGGGACGAAGCCACAAATCCCACCCCGTGATCCCGTCGGACCCTCCCGAGCTGGCTAGCGAAATACTCAAGCACCACACGTCACCTAGGACCGGGACGAAGCCACGAATCCCACTCGAGGCCTCGAAGGACCCTCCCGAGCTGGCTAGCGAATCAATCATGCACAAATAACATATCACAAAGCAACACAAGCACCACACGTCGCCTAGGACCGGGACGAAGCCACGAATCCCACTCGAGGCCTCGAAGGACCCTCCCGAGCTGGCTAGCGAATCAAACTCAAGCACGAGTAACATATCACACCAAGGATATCCAAACATTTCACCCAGAGGCATCAAACACTTAGTAAAACAACACGTCAAACCACAATGCACCGAAATGAAACATTATACGTCCACACGCAAACACTAAGTGCATCATCAACACCAAACATGTCCATAAGATTCACATACTCGTTCGAGAAACACACCAATCACAAAACACACACGATTTTGAAAGAGGGCCATTAACAAGGCTAACCAAATCTTTTGAAAACTCGTTTCAAACAATCAAACGAATATATAAAGACGATCACCAATTATCATATTCATAAAAACAAGAATAGTATGGGCAAGGTACTTGCCTCGAAATCACAATCGCAACGAGACGACGGATAGGACGCGGTCGAATAGCCCCGAACCCCCGAACAAAATCAAGAACGCGATAGCACCACGAGTATTACGAGAATAACACCACACGAATCATCAATCACCAAACGGAATTCAACATCGGAATCCTCGAACACCTATAAACCTCCGGAAGTAACAATAACACATGGTTACGACGATAATCAAGGCCAAAACAACGGAAATCCCAACAAACTATCGAAGGGAAACTCATTGGGACATTTAATCGAACACTAAATGTTCAATAATTCCCAAGAACACTCGAATCGTCGATCGAGTTAAACAAACTTGATATATGGATATACAACCCATAGAACATGATTAATAACATCATACTACACCAATCGATGTATCAAAATCGGATTAGAAACGAAATCAAGAACAATTTCTCCAAAAAGTCAACTTGAAGGATAATCAAGAAATATACCTTGATTTGGATGAAGGATTCAAGTAGAGGTCGAAAATCTTCAACAAGACTTGAGGATGATGATCTCTACAAGTTTTGGAGCACTCAAATCGCCCAAAATCGCCATCAAATCGCCTAAGATGAAGGAGGAAGAAGAGAGGAGAAAAAATGAAGTTTTTCTCCTCACAAATCTGCTAAAAACGCAGAAAAAGCCCGTGTGCCGCGGCACAGGACAAGTGTGCCGCGGCCCAGGGTCACCAAAAATGCCCAGGAATCAGCTTAGTGCCGCGGCACACGGTACAGCCTCCTTCAACGCCAAAAAGGCACACCGTGCAGTCTTCGCTATTTCGACCATAACTCCTTCGTCTGGACTCCGATTGACTCACCGTTTGAACCATTGAAAAGCTAACTTGATTATCTTTTATTCGAGAATGTCCGCGTCTCGTCGCAAGGCTCATTTTGAGTTGTCAGGAACCTAGCAAGGAAGTCATATAGTGCAGTCGGCGGTTAAGCAGCGGGCGTAGCTACAGGTGTTTTATGTTGCAAAGATTCAGAATTTTTGGAGTTTCCAAGAATTAATGGTGACTTTACAAAGTCGAACTCCCACGTGAAAAAGTCGATCAAGGACACGGAACTCAACAAAACGTCACCGAAACGAACTCGGATGACAAAAAGTGCAGAATTAATCATTCTCGGAATGACGAAACGGTCATGATAGAGTTGTCAAAACGAACTTCCTCCGAAAAAAGAAAATTACCGAAATTCAAAATTGCGGATATTACAAGCACAAGCCTTTTTGGCTACGTTCTTTCCGCCGGCAAAGACAGCGAGACTTCGGAATGAAATAACGACCTTCGGGCAATTTGAGATGGAATCGCTTCATGAAGCTTGGGAGCGATACAAGGATTTTCTAAGGAGATGCCCACACTATGGTCTACCGGATTGGCTACAAATTTAGACATTCTATAACGGACTGAGTGCTTCTACACGCACTCTTGTTGATGCTGCCGCTGGAGGAGCTTTAATGGGCAAGACAATGGCTGAAGCCCATTCATTACTGGAAGATATGGTGGCAAATGCATATCAGTGGCCTTCTGAGCGTCTGAATCTGAAACGAGTTATGGGAGTTTCCGACAATGATCCATTACCTACGCTATCGGCCCAAGTTGTGGCTTTGACTCAACAACTTCAAGTCTTATCACACGCTCCTTCTACCGTTACCACGGAATCATGCAATTGGTACAACGGGTCTCATCCTAGTGTTGAATGCCAAGTCAGGAATCCTTTTGAGCAATCTCAAATGGAGCAAGCTAAATTTGTGGGGAACGGAAATCGACAGAATAATCTGTATTCTAACACTTACAACTAAGGGTGGCGGAATCATCCAAATTTTTCATGGAGGAACGGGCAAGCATTGAACAATCCTCCACAAGCTCAAGCCACTCAAGCCCCACAGCAGCCCCCTCAACCTCCGAAAGTCTCTTTGGAAGATGCTATTGCTCAATTGGCGGCTAACACGAGTCAATTCATGACCCGCACAGAAACTACTCTACAGAATCATTCCGCTTCTATTCGCAATTTGGAAGTCCAAATGGGTCAAATAGCAAATTTGTTAACAGCCCGGCCTCAGGGTACTTTGCCAAGTACAACTGAGACGAACCCCCAGAGAGAGTGTTAATGCCATTGGCTTGAGAAGTGGGAGGGAAGTGTGAGCAACCCGGGAAAAATAAAGTGAGAGGTGAAGATAAGGAGAAGAAAAATTCGGCAGTAGGAGAATCATAAATTTCCAAAAACTTGGAAAAGCAAAAGTTAGACAAGCAATTCTCCAAGTTTCTTGACGTCTTCAAGAAATTACATATCAATATCCCATTTGCTGATGCTTTGGAAAAAATGCCGAGCTATGTGAAGTTTATGAAGGAGATATTATCTAAAAAAGGAAGCTCGAAGAATATGAAACAGTGGCACTGACTGAAGAGTGCAGCTCTATCTTGCAGAAAAAGCTCCCGCCTAAATTGAAGGATCCAGGAAGCTTCACTATACCATGCACCATCGGAAACTTGTCTTTTGATCGAGCGTTATGTGATCTCGGCGCCAGTATAAATCTTATGCCTCTTTCTATGTTAAAGAAACTAGGAATTAGAGAGGCCAAGCCTACTACGGTCTCTCTGCAACTAGCCGATAGATCCATTAAATATCCGAGAGGGGTAATAGAAGATGTCCTGGTCAGGGTGGATAAATTCATTTTCCCCGCAGATTTTATTGTGCTTGATATGGAAGAGGATCATGAAATTCCGATTATTTTGGGTAGACCGTTTTTTGCCACTGGTAGAACCCTTATTGATGTTCAGGAGGGTGAATTGATGCTTTGGGTTCATGATGAGCAAGCCACATTCAAAGTGTTTCGATCTCTCCCATGTCCAAGCAATGTCGAGAAGGGTTCTAAAATTGAAATCTTAAATATGTTTGCGAAAGACATACACCGAGAAGGTCGTCAGTCGAATTGTTCAGAATCTATTGTAGTTGCTCTGACATCTGAGAAAAAAATAGAACGAGTCGCATATATTAGGCATTTGGACATGTCGTCTTCATTAGCCGTTCACTCACCATCAAAAAATTCTCATGCCATCAGAAATTCATCTGTGGAATAGAAAACTAAGCCGGAAGTAAAACGGGTGCCAAGCCCAGTGCAATTTGGGTGTTTTGGAAGTTATTTTATTCAAATATTTTCGCAAAGAATGTTGGATGTCCAAACAAAAAATCGAACTATTAAAAACAAATGGTCAAAAATTTAAAAAACAGATTAACGGTTCGATGGAGTGGGCGGAGTCCAATTGGTGTGTGCGAAAAGCAAATTGATCTTAAAAAGGTCCGGCTGAAGACTATAAACTTAGCACTTCTCGGGAGGCAACCCGAGTATTAGTATAGACTTTTAGTTTTCTCGCTATTTTCCCTCATTTTAGGAGTCTATTTTTTGGCGTTTTTTGGCTTTGCTATGCTTATCTTTCATGTTCTAGGTGTTTTCATTTGAAAAATATGTGCAAGAACTCTCGAGGAGGAATTTTAAGCCTAGGGCCACGGCACATAAAGAGCGGGTCGCGGCACACACACGTCTCAAAAATTCGTCCAGGAAACTGTACTCTGTGCCGCGGCACGCTCATATTGAGCCGTGGCACACACACCCCAAGGGCCGCGGCACAATTAAGTCAGGCCGCGGCATGTCGAAGACACAAAAAAATATATCCAGGAACCTATACTATGTGCCGCGGCACGCGAGCTCTGAGCCGCGGCACACTAACCTCAGGAGCTGCGGCACCCGTTCAATGAGCCACGATACACGTCGAGACTCACCAACACCCAAAACTAATTGTACTGTGGGCCGCGGCCCCCGCCGAGAATTTAAAGAGCCTGCACACGACTCAGAATTCATTCGGCCGAAACACAAGGTATTTCTCAAATCCTTTCTTCTTCGCGCGGCGCAAGGGTATCATCTTCAAAATTTCTTCTTCTTCTTCTTCAATCCAACACAAGGTAATTCTTATCCCTTAAACTTCAATGCAACATGGATTGAGAATTGAGGTAATATTCTTTATTCATTAATGAACTCTCTTTTTGTTTTATTTCCTAAATTTCTATCAAAATTTGTATCGGATTATGTTAAGATTATTGATTGATTGATGGTGTTTCGTTATCGATTGATATTGTTGTTGTTGGGGATTGAATTAAGCAATTATTGTTTTTGTTCTTCATTTAAGCTAACGCACGCAAGGTGTTCGATGAAATGCCCCAATGAAATTTTTTGAGCTAAACATCTCCAATTTGTATGCAACGAATACAAATTTCGGAATAATATGTCCCCCCAACCCTTACATCATGTTTGAGTTTAAATTTTCACATCATATCCCTCGTATGGAAGTGTAAGTTTTTGTTGCTATATTCGTTCCCCGCACGTCATAAGTTGAGATTGGTGTAGTGTTGTTTTTTTTAAGGTCATCTAAACTATCCTGCTTTTATTTTTCAGGACGTCGCTATGACTCGGAAGAGAAAGTTGAGCACAAGGGCTAAGACGCGATTATCCCCCACGAGAGGGGAAACGTCACAAAACCGGAAGGGGAATCCAACCAATTTTCCGACCCCGAAATCCATCGTATTTTCAACGAGAGAACCCATCCTCATCCTATAATTCCTGAGCGGAGATTCACTCCCGCTCCCCAAGATGGCGAGCTATTAACGATGATTAATGAAATGGGATGGACTCGATTCACTGCACAACCCGAGCCGGCCGTCATTTCTATCGTCCAAGAATTCTACACCAGCGCATTATTACGGCATATCCAGGCAGGACAGATGATGGGACGACCGGATATACGTACTGAGGTCGTCGTCCGTGGCCGGACAGTGGACTTCTCGGCAGCTGCTAGTCGGGGCTTCTACGAGCTTCCCGAGGTTGACGAGTCAGCATACACGCGGACAGTGAGTACCCTCTCGAGGGAAGCCTTACCAGAGGCCCTTGCTCAGCCGGATTCAGTCTGGGAAACATACGTCCCAGGATCCACGGCCTTCCACTTCAAGAGTTCTTGCCTCAGTCGGCTCGGGCGAGCCTGGATTTATTTTCTCTGCTCGCGAGTCGACCCGACTTCTCAGATTCGCTCGGTCTTATTTCCTCACGCCCGACTTCTATATACCATCACGTCCGGACTTCGTTTTGATGTGGCCCTATGGCTGGTCCGATCTATTCTCCAGTGCATTCAAGGAGGGGCCAAGACGGGGCAGAAACACCCCTCTCTCATTTGTGCCCTATGCCGCCGGTCAGGCGTGACTTGGTAGATTGACGAGCCAACGCTAGCACCCCAGGGTCCAATCGATCATCACATTATCTCTCACTTCGACCAGTGGGGTGGCACGCGGGTACATCCACGGGGACGAGGATTTCTTTTGGACGAGCCGTATGAGCACTCCCCTGAGCCGCTTCTTCTGACACATGAGCCGGCAGCTGAGACTGAGGATCAGACCGAGTCCACCCCGCCTCCAGCGAGAGACCACGACCTTCAGGTGATGTTTGATAGCTTGAGGGAGGAGATGCGAGCGGAGAGAGTGTTGGTCACTAAGTATACTGGATACAGTTTGGAAAATAGTTTAAACAACAAACTGTATGGATTTTAAATCTGAGTGTGTAGCGGAAGTCTTGGATACAGTAGGTTGCTGTGGATACAGCAACTAAGTGTATAGTGTATACTTAATTTATCACAGTAATTAAACAGTAAAAGCTGAAGGTAAATAACACAGTAATTAAAGTGGTTCGAGGTAAACCCCTCTACGTCCACTGGTCCTCCACACAGGAGTAAAAAGTTTATTATAATTACTATGTACACAACTACGTAATTATAACAACACACACAATCAATATATCATTCACACAGATTGATATAAAGATCTTAGCTTAAACCGTTCACACAGATTGGTTTTGAGCTAATGCTTTGACTTGCTTCTTCACACACAGTTATGAAGCTTCGTCTTCTTCAATGCAAATCCTTCACACACAGTTCCGGAGAAGCACAGATTGTTCAGTGTATAGAGCAGATGGTGAACAACAACTTTAACTTTAAGAGCTTTGGTGATGAAGTGTTGTTCGGGATGATGAGCCTTTGTATATCTCTTTAGATCTTGATTGCAGTAAGCTTTGGAGATATGTTTTGCTCTGATGATAACTTTTGATAGCTTGAGAGTTAGGTGACTGATCACTGATCTTCAATGCCTTCATAAGATATATATAGTCTCTGAAGCATATATCCGTTGAGATGTATCCGTTTGAATGAGATTTCGTTCCAACGGGATTATGACACGATCTGGATTTCGCGGGATTCTGAAGATCTGAGGACTGGCAGTATTTAAATACTTTATCCTTGAGTATTTAAATACTTATTTATTCAACGGGACTTGACTTCTGGATATTCCTTCTTTGTCCTGTTGTGAGCTGTATGGAAGATAACTGTATTTTGAGTTTCGAGACAGTTTCCATACTTGGTCTTTTTACAAGACTTCTTGCTGTACTGAAGGGCTTCACTATATGCTGATTTGAGGCAGGTCTTCGATACAGGATAAAACCTCACGGCTTCGATACATTTTCCTTTACTGTATTCGGATTGGCATATATGTCAAAACCTCATTATTAAATATCATTCGATACAGGGATTGGATATCCTGGCTGTTTCGATACAGGGTCTTTGTTTTCCCAACAATTTCCCCCTTTTTGACAATTTGCCAAGACTTACTTTCTTAATTTTTCAAGTCTTCTTGATGATGCCAAAACCTTCTTCATGAAGTGATCTTCTTTGATGTCTTCTGGCAGATTTCTTGGTCTTTCGTCAAAAGGTCTGTCTTAGTCTAAATGATGAACCGCTTTCATGAGCAAGTTCGATCTGATTTAAGGATTTATTACAACTTAAGCTTATGATTGTACGCAGCACAATCTTACAATGTATTCTAAGCTTACAAATGAAATTATGAAGCTGTTCGTAGACTAGTTAAATGACTTAATTTTCAATCAAGTTATCTAACTTGAGATTGCTGTCAAACAATTTAAGTAATCATACATCAACACAGTAGATTACGAGTTGTAATCTTTCAAGACAAACAAACGCTTTTATTGATATTCAAAATGAATTGAGTACAAGGTTTGCTGTAAGAGAAATTACAAAACAAAAATAATATACAGAGATTTCGGCTCTTATCTATAGTCCGCATGCCTCCATGGCTTTTTCCCTGGTTCATTCTCGGTACCACGCCACCAGTTCTGAAGAGAATCATTGCCTCGATCTTGGTATATAGCTCTTCCTTCATAGGATCGATCAAAGGAAAGTATCCAGTCTTCTGGATGGGTGATCCGATCTCCTCTTTTGTGTTTGGATTTCATCTCGATTTGGAGAGGGAGTTTCCCGTCTTCTAGCATCTTCGTAAATTTGTCTGTGGCCTCCGCTAACGTTTTATAGTTATTGAAGATGGCGGATTCCATGATGAGTTTGACAAAGTATCTCATCAGTTCGTTCTTCCTCCAATGCTTCACTTCGTCGGCAGTAGGATTGCGGTTGGTCGGCAGACGAATTTCAGAAGGTCTCTGAATAAGAGTTTGCCAAGGGACATTGGGATCATGAAATTCCAGTCGGGAGCCTGAAATTTTAAAACTTTGGGAGGGAGGTGCTAGTTTGTTCAACTCGGCAGTGATACTGTTTTGAGCAACCTCAAATTCCCTTTCTTGTTGCATCCTGATTCTCCTAGCAGCTTCTCGTGCCTCTTCCCCCTTTTGGCTTCATCAAGACTTTTCAGGATTTCTAGAGCAGCACCCTGTTTTGTCTCGATGCTAGTCATTCTCTCTACAAGGGAGGAAAGAGTCTGCGACATTTCCTTAATGCATTTGTCGTGGCCTTGTGATTGAGAGCTGTTTTCAATCATAGCACAAGCGGTCTTGGCTTGACTATCCTCGTTTTGTTGCTTCTTCCTTGATTGCTCTGCTTATCTTCCATGATTTTCAAAGCTTGTTTGAAAACTTCTGGAAAAATAATGAATGCGTCGACAACACGAGATACTTCATGTTGAAGAGTGGTCATTTCTTCCACGGCAGAAGTGTGCATCCAATTCAATGCTTTCTCAACGGAAGATAGAGCATTTACTGCATCCTGGATGAATACAGTTTGAAGGCCAAGTGCACGCAGGCGTTCTTTCCGTGCGGCAGAAGTCGGAGAATCTGGTTGGTCAAGGTCTGCAGAGCTGTTCAACCTTCTTACATTCACGGATGGGCGTGAAGTAAGTTGGACATCCTCAGGTTCGATACCGTCCTCGGATTCCACAGTTGAAGGGGCGGGAGCAGCTTCCTGTGGTTCGGTGACAGGGGTTTGAGAAGCTTCCTGATGCGAAGATTCTTCAGCATACATGGATACAGGAGGGACTGAATCCTCCTGTTGTCTTTCAGGAACCGCTTCGTCGGTCGCAGCAGGCTCAGGTGCCTGTTCCAAAATTTCTTCTGCTTCCTCGACTGGAGGGACTGATTCCTCTTCGTCGGGAATGTTCTCATGCTGTGGCGAAGGGGGATTGGTCTGGGTAGAAGGCCCTTCGTCGTCTCTGGGTGGAGAGGCGTCTCGAGCTTTAGCCTCTTCACGACTCATCCTCAGACCTGCTTGTAAGGCATCGTCGTCGTCGTCTGAGTCATGATCTTCGTCGTCTTTTGGATTAGTGGGAGAATCCTCTGACTTTTTCTTTCCTTTCCTCCGAGCGTCAGATTTGTACAGAAGATGGCTTTCAATTAGATCCTTGCAGGAGGGATTGTCCCATCGAAGCAACGCCTCAATTTTTGTTGAGTCCGTCACTTCTGAGACGAATCTCTCTTCGTGGCTCCAATCGCTCCAGTTGTACAGTGTATCGTACGGAGCTAGCCTGTAGCCTTTCCATTGCAAAAATCTTTAGTAGGCGTGTTCAATTTGAACCGAAAGAAGGGTCTGATTGATAATCGAGTCAGGGGAGGGACTTCGTACAGTATCTGGAGACGCTGTATCGAGGGATTCCTGTATAGGTATGGGATCCTGTACGGAAGAGGGACTCCTTACAGGGGATGGTGCCCTGAAGGAATATGGATCCTTACGGGTGTGGGATCCCACAGAGGAGAAGTAGCTTTTGGCTCCAAATGGGCAGCCGACTCGCTAAAGTCTTGATCGTTGGCAGATGTCTCAATATCCGTCCTAGCCACCAAAGGCTCGGGATCTACTGTCAATACAGTAGGAGACACCTCTTCCACAGGGGTTGGGTCCTGGGGTTCTTCGTCAGTGGGTTGAGCCACGGGGGAGATTTCTTCAGAGGGCTTGGCAGATTTGACTTTCGAAAGCCTCCTGAGTCTCTTCTTGGGCTTCTCACCAGCAGAGCGTTTCTTGCTGTGAGATCTTTTTCGCTTCTTTGAAGATTCCACTTCTTGGAACTTCAAGAATGCATCTCTTGGATTATCAGAAATTGGCATGTGTCTGGTTCTTGGGTGGTTGCAAGACAAGGTGCTCTAGTTATACGCAGTAGGCTTGACGCCTCCTAAGTATATCCTCGAGCTATTCTTCTTCGCATCGGCGGATTGCGTCAGTCCGCACTTCGTCAGGATATAGTTCAACATTAAACCGAAAGATTTCTTCTGGGTGGCAGGTTTACACACCTTCTCTTGTAGGCGCTTCAGGATTATTTGGCACCAATTGACTTTTTCACAGGTCAGAATAGCCACCATCATCCTGAACCTCAAGTTGGTACACATCTCGAACGCACCGGTTCGATTTTCAATTATCCTGGAGCAAGTCATGAAGATACACATACGGAAGACAAAAGTTTTTCTTGTGACAAGTAGTCGTCACCATGTCAACAACTTTGGACCCTGTGAACAGTCCATAAAATTTAGTAATGAGCTCTTGAGACCCGAATGTCTCAAGTTGATCCATGGTCAGGCCATCCCGGGTAGCTTTGTAGATGTTGGAGCGGATCGTGATCGTCTGAGATCTCCACTCCACTGGTATGCTTGATGATGTCAGCAACATGACCTCCTTGGGCCAATGACAGAAAACGTACGGCGGCGTTGAGGTAGAATTCCTCAACCAGATGGGTGTCGAATTTGTCAGCAGTCTTGCTTCCAAGGAGATAGAGGCCTTGTTGTTGAAGACGAGTTATGATATATTCCATGGGTTCTGCGTCGTTAGTTTCTGAGAGAATACGCTCAATGATGACAGGTTTGGAGAAGATCCGGCCATCAATGATGTTAGCGATTTCTTGAGCAAGAGAAGAAGATTGTCCGGCCATTGATGTTTTCTTAAGAAAAAGGTGCAAGAAAATAATCGAAATATGCGGTAAAATGCGAGAAAAATATGTAAATTTGTTTTGCTTGAGAACTCTTGAATTTGCGAAAGCGTAAAGAGTCTCTAATGGCGATCGAGTCCTTTTATAGTCAGGCGCGAAATAGGGTTTTGCAGAGTACGAATGGTCAGATTTTAAGGGATGGGAACCGGTTTTGAAATCAACGGTTAAGATGGACTGAGTGTAACTGGTACGCTAATCCATTGAAATGTTTAAAAAATTGAGCGGGTCCCACTTCTGACATAGGTTGATACCCTAAATACCTAAAACGGCGGTTTAAAAATAATAAACAATTTAAAAACATCGCGGCTTTTGAGATTCAGTTGTCCAGATGTCGTGTAAGGCATTTAATGTACATGACGTTTGACATAAAAACAGGGCACGTGGACAAAAATTATTTTGAAAGGAAATAATATTATATTATATACTGAATCAAAATCCTATAGCATGTGCTGTTTCCGTGTCGATACAACGTTCCCCCTCAAAAAGGTGCTTATAGGTTTTGAATTCCATACAGCAATATTTGGATTAATGCTGTATTCATGGGTCCTACAGTATTCCCCCTTAATTATTGCACACACCAGCTTGTAGGATTCATATGTCTTCGCTCGCTACTGATCTTTGTATTGACGATTACGAGTGTACAAATAATTAATGTTGAATCTTGTATTCTTGGGTCTTCTGACATTCCCCCTCAATTGTTGAGTAAAAACAGTAAATTACTTACAGGGAGTCTGGCTGTAGCATTCCCAATTCTTGTCTGAGCATGTTGAATCTTGCTGTGTCGAGCGGCTTGGTGAAGATGTCGGCTAGCTGAACGTCTGTATGAACCTTTTACAGGCGAATATCCTTGTTCTCGACGTGATTCCTTATAAAATGATGCTTCATGTTGATATGTTTAGTGCGCGAGTGCAGAACAGGATTGTGCGTGATTGCAATTGCACTCGTGCTATCACACATGATTGGAGTCTCTCTAGCATCGATTCCATAGTCGGCGGTTGTTCTTTGCATCCAAAGGATGCATCTGGCGACTACCTGACATAGTACTCTGATTCAGCCGTGGAAAGAGAGTTAGCCAATTGCTTCTAACTGAAAAAAGAAACGAGACTAGTTCAGAGAAAGTGACAAGTAACACTTGTACTCTTCATATCTAGATTGTAGCCTCCGAGTTCCGAGTCGCTGTATCCTACTAAATAGATTCCGCCTTCCTTATGATTCCTTAGTGCTGAATCGAATGTTCCTTTAATGTACTTAAGGTTTCGTTTAGCTTTATTGAAGTGTGATTCCTTAGGTGCAACTTGGTATCTCGCACACACTCCAACAACAAGCTGGATATCGGGCTCGCTAGCCGTTAGGTACAGGAGCGAACCAATGAGCTTCTGTAGAGTGATTGGTCAAACGGATTTCCGGCTTCATCGGCACTAATTTGCACGGAAGTGCTCATGGGGGTTAGCGAGGATTTGGAAGTGTTCATTCCAAATTTGTTGAGAAGCTCCTTCTTGTATTTCTCTGGTTGATGAATATACTGTAGGCATTGCTTTACCCGCAAACCTAGGAACTAACTAAGTTCCCCCATCATACTCATTTCAAATTTACTTTGCATGAGATGAGAGAACCTTTGACATAGAGCAAGGTTAGTTGAACCAAAAATAATATCATCCACATAGATTTGCACCATAAGAAGGTCATCACCTTCCTGTATCTTGAACAAGGTTTTGTCCACAGCACCTTTCTCAAATCCGTTGTTGGTTAGATACTGGGACAGGGTTTCGCACCAGGCTCTAGGGGCTTGTTTAAGTCCATACAGCGCTTTCCTTAGCCTGTAAACTAGATCGATACCGTCTGTGTTGGCAAACCCTGGTGGTTGTTCAACATAAACTTCTTCTACAAGATCTCCATTCAGGAAAGCACTTTTGACGTCCATTTGGTATACGATAAAACTTTTATGGGCGGCAAAGGCTAAAAATATCCTAATGGCTTTTAGTCTCGCTACAGGGGCGAAGGTTTCATCATAGTCGATTCCTTCTTCCTGACTATAGCCTTGTGCTACTTGTCTGGATTTGTTCCTTATGATAAGTCCATTTCGATCCTTTTTGTTTCGAAATACCCATTTGGTTCCTATAACCGATTGGTGTGTTGGTCTGGGTATAAGATACCATACATTGTTTCTTTCGAAACTGTTAAGCTCTTCTTCCATAGATGTTATCCAATGAGAATTGTTAAGAGCGTCTATGGTCGAAACAGGTTCGGACTGGGCTAAGAATACAGCGATAGTGCACATATTGAGTCTCCTAAGTTCGGATTGAGATTTCCATTCATGAAACTGTGAAACTTCAGCATTAGATTCTTCTTGTGCACAAAGTACATTTCCTTGTGTACTCTGTATTCTCCTACGAGTAGAAACACCGGCATTAATGTTTCCAATGATCAGCTCTTGCGGGTGATCTCTCAACCATCTTCGGTCGGGTTCTAATTCAGGATCCCGTACTGTATCGAAAGGTTCTGTGGATACAGCTTCAGCTTGTACAGCGTCGGCTTCATCCATATCGATTCTTACAGCTGCGGGGTTGATTTCTAAATCAACGGAGTTCTATGGGTGTTGGTGGATCCAAGATAGATAGATGGTGAATGTTACGAGTGATATCATCTACTCTCGTAGGGTCATGGTGTGGTTCGTCGAACACTACATGAAGCCCGATTCCTCGATCGTCGACTTCCTTTTATTGAAGATTAAAGCTTTCTTGTGGAGGAGTATCCTACGAATATTCCTTCATCTGATTTTTCATCAAAGGTTCTAAGTTGGTCCTTCCCATTGTTCAATACATAACACCTGCATCCAAATATGTGGAAATACGAAACTAACGGAGTTTTGTTATTCCATACCTTATATGCTGTTTTGTTGTGGTGCTTGTTGACGATCTGTAGTTTTGAGTGTATATTTGTATTGGTTGCTTCACCCGAAACGCATTGGCAATTTGCTTGCGGCAATCATTGTCCTTGTTGCTTCTTTCAACGTCCTATTCTTTCGCTCGGCAACACCATTTTGTTGAGGTGTACGGGCAGCTGAGTATTCGTGCTGTATTCCATTCTCCGAACAGTATTGCTCTATGAAGCGGTTAGAGAATTCTGTACCTCTGTCGGAACGAATGCACACGATACTCGATGCTTTTTCATTTTGCAACTTTCTCAGGAGCTCGGGCAGCTTTGATGTTGTTTCCTTCTTCTTGCTAAGAAAGATCGTCTAAGCATACCTGGAATAATCATCAACAACAACCATGCAGTATTTCTTACCTCCCAAACTTACTTGGTCTACAGGACTGTAGAGATCCATGTGTAGCATTTCCAACACTCTTTGGGTTCAAAGGTAGGATTTGCTTTTCAGGGTTGACTTGATTTGCTTGCCTTTCTGGCATGGTCCGCAGACGCTGTCCTTCTTGAATGACACATTTGGCAAACCTCTAACCATTTCCTGTCTTGAAAGCTTGTTGATCGTCTTGAAGTTGACGTGAGACATCCTCTTGTGCCATAACCAGCTAAGATCTGCAGTGCCTTTGGCAACAAAGCATGGAATTGAGGAGCTCATAGGCTTCCAGTCAGCAATATACATATTACCTGATCTTCTTCCTGTAAGCACAACTTACTTGGTTTGGGTGTTCTTGACTCTACATCGATCTATATAGAACTTCACCGAGAACTGTTTATCACAGAACTGGCTAATACTAAGTAGATTATACTGTAAGCCTTCAACATATGCAACATCGGTGACCTTGAATTTCCCGACAAGTAGGTTTCCTTTCCCTCTTGTTCTTCCTTTAGATTTATCACCGAAGCGAACTTTTGGACCGCGACCTTCTACAAAATCAGATAGCTTGCTCCTATCTCCGGTCATGTGACGAGAGCATCCACTATCAAAGTACCAGGTATCCTCCTCTAGAATGTCCTGTAACAAAGAAATTAGGTAGATTTAGGTCCCCTTTGATTTTTGGGTCCATGTATGTTAGTTCCTTTAGGTACCCAAGTTTTCCTGGCAGCAATTGGTTTACTGTAGGACATACTCGGTACAGTGTTGCGATATCTACGGGGGGCATATCTGTAGTCGTTATAATCATGATAATTATTATGCATGTAAAATTCAGGGTTATTATTATTATTCCAGTACGAGTGCCGTCTAGGAGGTGGAGCCATTTTCTTAGGCCTAATAGCTTGTCTTCTGGGTCTCCAGTTGGATTCCCAATCCGTTGTTGATCTTGAGCAGGCATCTGCTTTGTCTTGAGGGATAACGGGGCTCCTGTATCAATACCTCGGCGAGTCTTGCGTAAATGCTTGCCGTGCGGGCCTTTGGTGGTTGGATCTGACCTTCCTTACGAGCAGTGTTGATCTTTGTTGATATGCTCGGGAGCATCTTTGTTGAGTGCGCCTCACGGGTTGGAATGGCTTATGATTCCATTGTCTGGTATAGGATTGCGGGGCGGAATTGCAGCCTTCGGTTTTCTCGATACAGCAGAGTTCCTTCACGGGACTAGGGGTATCTTCCGATTCTGGAATGTGTTCCACACTCTTGACGAACACCGTACTAGTTTTCCCTTTGTTTGAACATGAGCTGTATCCTAAGCCACTTTTATCATGAGCATGTTGCCCGGTGCTCAGAATTTCTTCCATTCTTTTGGACGATTTTTCAAACGACTTGAGAATGGTCTCAAGTTCGTTCGCTTTTCGAGAGTTGTGATTTTGGTTTGTAGTAGAACCAAATCATTTGTCTTGCTCTCATTGTGGGTTTTAACCTCATTTAGTTCATGAGCAAGTTGATGATTGCTCTCCATGAGTTCTTCAAAATCGACCTTCTTGGTTTCACAATCAAGAGACATATTTTCATAATTTAATTTCAGCAAGTCATTATCATCTTACAGCTCTAAATATGTTAATTGAAGCTGAATATACTCATTTTTTAGAGTCTCATGGGCCTTATGAATTTTTTAAAATTCGTTCATCAAATTTACGAAAGAATGAGATGCATTTGTGGAATAGTGAGGTTGAACTTACCTCATCGTCATTTGTCTTCACCTTACGGAACATCTTTGGCCATAAAGCACATGTATGCCTTATCATCGAACTCATCGTCGGATGAATCACTTTTAGTGACCACTGAAGACATTCTTTGATTTGGATGGTGTGGGGAGGCTTCGATTCTCCAATCGGGGCCTTGAGCTTGTCTTTCCAAGCACGTCTTCTTTCATCTCTCTCTTGTTGCTCGGCCTCGGGCAATCTTTGGACTTTGGGATGAGGACATTTATTTGCATAATGCCTGGTTTCCTGCTGATTTATAGCACAGTTAGCATCACCGAGATGATGTTTCGGCACTTACCTTGTGAACGAGGTTTGGGCTGTAGGGAGTCTTTCAGCATGTTTGATGAACTTTTGAATTTACGCATGAGAAGCGCCATTTCATCTTGGGACGGGATGTCGTCCTTGTCGGCATTCTTGTGGTAGGCTTCGACGATCTAGGCATCTTTGTGTCGACGGTTCGATACGGCGAGAGCTGTGACCTTTGAAGGAGATTCTTGACTTTCTCTCTTGTCAATATCATACTCAAAAGCTTTGAGGTCGGAGAAGAGATCAAAAGTAGATATTTCATTAAGATTACGGGATACACGCATATTGTGGTCTTAATGTCCCATCAGTGGGAGAGATACGAAAATTTTTAAGTTCTTCTCCTTTTGGGTGTAAATTTTGCCCAACGCTTCAAGTTCACCAACAATACCGGTGAATCGAGGTCAAGTTCCTCAAGTGTTTCCGTTGGTTTCATTTCAAAAGATTCAAATTCTTTGAGTTAGTTTTGAAATCTTGTTTTCTTTTGAGAGCTCAGTTCCCTCACAAATTAACTTGAGTTTATCCCAGATTTCTTTGGCTGTTTTGCAGCTCTTTACCTTTGAGAACGTGCCTTTATCAAGAGTGACAAATAACGCGTTCTTAGCCACATTGTCGAGATTGGCTCGCTTCCTTTCATCTGTTGTCCATTGCTCGCGTTCCTTCTCGAGCATTTCAGCATGGGCTTGGCCCTCAATCCTTGCGGCCGGATTTACCTTCATGATCTTGATAGGACCATCCTGTATAACAAAAATCATCTCTTCGTGCATTGCTGTAAGATGAGCTTCCATTCTAATTCTCCAGTCGTCAAATTTGTTAATAGAGAACATAGGGACTTTGTTAATCATAGAAGTATCCATACTGATAATATAGGAATGAAAGAGACTGTTTTGAAAATAAGTGATTTGAATCTGATTCGGTTAAGAATACGACTGATTCTTTTTAGAATCAACCGCTCCGATACCACTTGTTGGTCACTAAGTATACTGGATACAGTTTGGAAAATAGTTTAAACAACAAACTGTATGGATTTTAAATCTGAGTGCGTAGCGGAAGTCTTGGACACAGTGAGTTCTTTGTGGATACAGCAACTAAGTGTATAGTGTATACTTAATTTATCACAGTAATTAAAACAGTAAAAGCTGAAGGTAAATAACACAGTAATTAAAGTGGTTCGAGGTAAACCCCTCTACGTCCACTGGTCCTCCACACAGGAGTAAAAAGTTTATTATAATTACTACGTACACAACTACGTAATTATAACAACACACACAATCAATATATCATTCACACAGATTGATATAAAGATCTTAGCTTAAACCGTTCACACAGATTGGTTTTGAGCTAATGCTTTGACTTGCTTCTTCACACACAGTTCTACTTGTTGGTCACTAAGTATACTGGATACAGTTTGGAAAATAGTTTAAACAACAAACTGTATATATTTTAAATCTGAGTGCGTAGCGGAAGTCTTGGATACAGTAGGTCGTTGTGGATACAGCAACTAAGTGTATAGTGTATACTTAATTTATCATAATAATTAAAATAGTAAAAGCTGAAGGTAAATAACACAGTAATTAAAGTGGTTCGAGGTAAACCCTTCTACGTCCACTGGTCCTCCACACAGGAGTAAAAAGTTTATTATAATTACTACGTACACAACTACGTAATTATAACAACACACACAATCAATATATCGTTCACACAGATTGATATAAAGATCTTAGCTTAAACCGTTCACACAGATTGGTTTTGAGCTAATGCTTTGACTTGCTTCTTCACACACAGTTATGAAGATTCGTCTTCTTCAATGCAAATCCTTCACACACAGTTCCGGAGAAGCACAGATTGTTCAGTGTATAGAGCAGATGGTGAACAACAACTTTAACTTTAAGAGCTTTCAGCTGATGAAGTGTTGTTCAGGATGATGAGCACTGTATATCTCTTTAGATCTTGATTGCAGTAAGCTTTGGAGATATGTTTTGCTCTGATGATAACTTTTGATAGCTTGAGAGTTAGGTGACTGATCACTGATCTTCAATGCCTTCATAAGATATATATAGTCTCTGAAGCATATATCCGTTGAGATGTATCCGTTTGAATGAGATTTCGTTCCAACGGGATTATGACACGATCCGGATTTCGCGGGATTCTGAAGATCTGAGGACTGGCAATATTTAAATACTTTATCCTTGAGTATTTAAATACTTCTTTATTCAACGGGACTTGACTTCTGGATATTCCTTCTTTGTCCTGTTGTGAGCTGTATGGAAGATAACTGTATTTTGAGTTTCGAGACAGTTTCCATACTTGGTCTTTTTACAAGACTTCTTCTTTGTCTTGAAGGGCTTCACTATATCCGATTCGGCGGGTCTTCGATACAGGATAAAACCTCACGACTTCGATACAGTTTCCTTTACTGTATTCGGATTGGCATATATGTCAAAACCTCTTTATTAAATATCATTCGATACAGGGATCGGATATCCCGGCTGTTTCGATACAGGGTCTTTGTTTTCCCAACAGAGAGATAGTGTCCTCACAGTCATTCGAGAGGAGATCCGCCGGGACAACCGGCGTGTTGAGAGACACTTAGCCGCGAGAGACGCCTATCACCGGGACTACTTGGCTATTTGGACGGACCACATCCTTTGCCCGGACGGACCTTTCATTCCTCCGGTCAGGCCACCTACACCACCCTCTTCACCGGACGAGGCCGATGCCTGAGCTTATCTTAGGGGAGTACTTGACCTTTCTCTTACTGCGTATTATTATTTGTTGACCATTGAGGTCAATGAACATCTCCAGTTTGGGGGGTACTTTTTAGTTGTTGTTACTTAATTTTCGTTGCTATTTTTTCGTTGTTATTGATTCTAGCCTTGCTTGTCTTATATAATATTCTGGACTTTGTTTGCATTCGTGAATTTTTCGTGCAGCTTTGTGTAAGATCGATGATATGATACTGATTTCTTTTTGAAAAAACGGTTGAGTTTTGGTCGAGTTTGCATTCTGCGATATTTGTTTTCCTTGAGTATTCATTTCAGTCTGATTTTTTTGCGTCATTGTAGAAATCCTGGCATATAAGATATGAGACATACGTGTTTACGAACTGCCGTCTATACGTTTGGTTACACTTTTCACGTAGCTAGTCGTCCAGTAACATGAGTTTTCTTAGCATTTAATTTGAGTTTAGGCATTGAGTCGGACAATTTTTCCCAAAAATTCGAGAAATTATACATGTTCAATGATGGGAAGTCTAGTAACCGGGGGTATTCATGTGACCCGTTATTTACTCTCGTGTAAAACGACAACCCTGAATGGTTCAGAAAAATTGCATCCCCGATGATAGAAGCCAAGTAACCATATGTATTCACGTGACCCGTCGTTTACATTCACATAAAACAGTAACCTTGAATCGGAAGTGCGGGAATAGCTATTCAAGTTTAATCATTATAATGATTATATATATGGGAGTGCTGTCCGGGGAATATTATTTATGATGAAACTCTTGCATTTTTGCCACGAGACTGTGGAACTGGGCGATTTGGCTTGTTTAATCTAAACATTCATGTTGGCGGTCAGCTCAATTCACATTTGTTAATCTTTGAACCTTGATTTTCTTCATGAACGACTGATTACCACTAAAAATGGTTACTTTGTGGAATCATTATCCGTGTAAGACTCACTAATACGACACTGGTATTATTCTTTGAGATTTTCAGGGTAGTATTGATTAGTTGAGCACTATGGATTTGTACGATCATCCACGATACTTGTCATCTTATTTGAAATTGATTTTTGCTTGAGGACAAGCAAAGGCTTAAGTTTGGGGGTATTTGTTAGATGTATTTTTATGCGCTTAATTATCATTATTTTATATCTATTTTAAGTCTAAATCTGCATAAAGGAGCTTTTAATGCATGATGTTTATATGTTTTGAAGGAAATTAGAGTCTGGGAGCTTAAACGAAGAAAAACGGGCCAAAACGACATTTTTTTGGTCAAGGGCTGCATCGCATCGAGCTAGAGTCGCGGCACAGGAACACCAGGAAGCACGCTGGTACCAACTGTACCGGGGGCCGCAGAACGCTCATCTTGAGCCGCGGCCCGTGAGAAAACAAAGCGCCCAGGTCTGGCTGAAAAAGGGCAGGGGCCGCGGCCTGCAATGCGGGATTTGTGACTGCAGCCCGCGATTTCGGCTGTTCTGAAGTCTGTTTTCGACCTAATTTTTGGACGCGTTTTGGAGGCGGAAGAAAAGTTATAAAAAGGCATTGAAGGTCAGAAAATATCATCATCAAAGAGGAAGAGAAAATACCTAGCAACGGGAAGCAAAGCCAGAGAACGGAAGAAGCGAGTCTTCAATTGTGCTTGATTTTTCTTCCTTATATTGAATTTGAATCTTTGTATATTGTTTTCTAGTATGTCGGGCTAGACCCTTTTTTCTAGGATTGTGATGAAACCGAGATTTTGACGGATTAACTCTTGATATTGCATTATTTATATATATTTCCCTTTCTATTGAGTTTTCCCAATTGTTCTTAATGCATTCAATTATGTGGCCTATGATTGAATTGTTTTAATTACGCAACTCGAATCGGGAGAGGAGAGTTAGTAGGAAAAATTGGTTAGAACAATTTATCTTGTGAGATAGGAATATGCTCACAAGAATTATGTATCTCGTCTGAAGATTTTAGACTTTTTGGCTATTGTTGAATTAACTCACCTAGGAATAGAGTGATTTATTCACCTTAGAAAATTCTATTGTCCTCGGGAGAGGTTTTAGATTATCTTAGAAATCTTCGATGTCAATAATTTGGGAAATTACATAAATTATAATAATCAAGATTTATTCGGATTAATCGAGGCCGATTCTCAATCCTAGATTCTTCTCTTATTCGATCTCCTTTCTCCATATTTTTGATTTTACTAGCTATTTTTAGTTTATTGCATTATTTAGTTTTTAATAATTCTTCCACCACTAAATTCGATCGTTCAAATAAAACTAAAATACAAATAAATTGGTAATTAGTACGCCAGTCCTTGAGGGAACGATATATTTCTTATCACTTTATTACTTGATTACGACAATGTGCACTTGCATTCACTAAAATACGTAACAAATGTACAAAGAGCTTAATGAGATTTTCCGATCCTCTCTAAGTGACTCGCCTCGGCAAAACAACCAAAAAGAGGATGACTCTCTCGCCCTCCGAGAGTTTGTCATCTAACATGATGGACCTAGGCAAGCGATCGCCCCCCAGCACAACGTATACCGTCGAGGATCGTCATCTAACATGACGATCCGAGGTAGAAAGTGCAGCCGTGGTTCTGGAGGTCGATGGAACCGACAGCCCATCCATGCAAGGTTCCTTTGGGCAGAGATCGCCCGCCCTTTCGTTTAAATACGAGGCAGGCGTAGCCGAAGGACCCTCCAAAACAAATCTGTGGACACGCTCGCCCGCCCTCAGGACCATCATCTAACATGGTGGACCCGGATAATGCGATGCGTCCCTCCCTCTGTCACAACGTATGCCCTCTTAGGTCCATCATCTTACATGTCGGTCTCAGGCAGAAAAGTGCTAGCAATCCACGGTCGCGGAGTCGATTAATCCGACGGCGCCCCGTACAAGGACTCCTCCAGGCAGAGACCGTCCGCCCCATCGCTACATTGCGAGGCAAAACGTAGCCTACGGAGGACCCTCACAATTAAGTGAGTCGCGATAAGTTGACCATCAGACGGAATGTCGCTCGCGCACAAGACATAGTCGTGGAGATCGGTTCCATCGAACCCCACGACCGTGCAAGATCCTTCCAGGCTGGGACAGTCGGCCTTCCTCGAGGAATCGGCAAAATTGAAGATCGCAAGAACCAAACTAAAGAGATCACTAAACGATTTATTTTTGTTCCCTTACTTTCACTAAGTAAACAAAAAAAAGGGGTAGAGCGGAGCCATACATACAATACGATCGGCTTTGTTCAAATACACACAACGATTGGTTTTGTTCTGAGGTTTACCAGTATGAATTTAAGTATATCAATCCATTTGGAGCTATACATACGACGATCGCTCCTCAAACACTTGTGTGAAGTCAAATGCAAAAGATTCAGACAGACGACCGTACAAGCAAGAAAACAGAAGCAAATATTTATTTCATTTCATTCGAAATACATGTACAAGCACCCGAAGGCAAAATACAACAAAGCTGAAAAATTACAAGCAAAAACAAAAATGAAAGCGGACAAACTCAAGCTGCCCCCGCCTGGCCTTCGCCACCGACTGCTGGATCGGCCCGACCTTCACCACCGGCCGCTGGATCGGCCCGGCCTTCGCCACCAGTCGTCGGATCGACCTGCGCCCCCTCGCTGGCGTCCAGGTGAACGAGGTTGTCCGGCGATGGATACCAGCTCAAGTCGACTCCGAGATCAGAGAGGTCGAGGATTGGCACAAAGAAAGCCGACTGCAGATGGTGCTCAAGCAAGTAGGCTTTGAAATTATCAACCAGAGGGCCGACCTCGAGCCCTCCCTTCTTCGCAGCGCGGATGGCATCAGCATAAGCCATGTAGTAGGCAAATTCGCTGACGTACTCCACGTTGAGGAAGGAATCAGCCTCCGTCGCCTTCAGCTTCTCCCTCAGCTCCGCGATCGTTTGATCCTCACCCTAGAGCTCGGCAACCTTAGCGGCCACTTCCCCCTTCGACGACTCCAGTTCGCCATTCAACCGGACTACAACCGTCTTCAGCTCAGTCGCCTCCTTCTGCGAGGCTGCGTACAACCGGCGGGCTTCCATCATTTGATCACGTATTTGGTCTGTCGCTGCCCGGGCCCGGTCGAGATCCTTCCTCGCCCGCTTGGCCGCCTCCACGGACTCATTCTCCATTGCCACGATCCTATAGGCAAACTCGGTGTTCTGATTCCAAGAAGCCTCGAGGTTGGCATGGAGACGAGCGGTGGAGGGCCGCCCCTCATAATCCTTCATGGCCTGAGCGGCCATCATCGCCATTTGAAGGGCCAGAGCAAGGGTCTCCTACATTGCGTCTCCGGACCGCTGGCGCGCGATCGCATCCAGATTAGTCGTCTAAGCCTTCGGCAGGGCGGCGATAGCTCGAGAGACATAGTGAGGGACGTCGCTAGGCTCGCGAGGAGATCTGCTCGCAAGGAAGTCCAACACCATCGGCGAGCAGTTCGGTTCGGAGAGACGGACCCTGCACCAAGAACAAAAGAGTTAGTATGTCTCCTACACAAGTGACATAACTCAGCAGAGCAACCGAGCTTACCTTTCGACCTTCTCTGGGTCGCGGCCGAAGAACGGCCTGCCACGCGGGGTCTGGGCATCAGCGGTCGCCATGGCCTATAGGAAAGTCGATGAGGGCGTGGACCCCTCCGCCATCGGAATCGCAGAAAGTGGAGGCGCGGCGACCGGCGGCACCACTGTGGGCGCCTCAGCAGCAACAGAGGGCGAAGGCTCTACGTCCTCCACCTCTTACGGTTAAGCTGGAGCTGTTCCTCCTCCCGAGGTTCTGGCTCGTTGACGACCGGCCCCACGAGAGGTCTCGCCTCCGGAATAGGATGGATCATCGCCGCAGGGGCATGGCTCGTCTTCTTCTCTTGGCGGAGATGACTCATGATCCCAGGGTTCGACATGGCAACTTCTCTCGGTGGCTCGGAGTAGTGGGGGAAGTAAATCTCTGCAAACAAGACAATCAACCAAGTTAGTCATCTTCTTCGACCAAAGGCGATTGTCAAGCAAGAGAAGATCATAAATATTTGTACCTGGCACCCTTAAGTGGCGGGGAAAGCGAAAAAACCGAGCGGCCAACCAATGAGCTTCGTTGTTGATCCGACGGGCGTCGATAAAACTGTCCGGAAGGCTACGGATTCACTCCCAGACGATCGAAAAATCAAATGATAGATCGCCTGCTGCTGGAACAAGGGTACCTGCAAAAAGTAAGCAAAATTAGATCAGTTCAGGATATATCCGAACAAAGGGAGAGTCAAAACCCTTAATCGGATTCCTCTCCCAGAAGCCGATGGGGATTTCCAACTCATCGGCGGGTTTGTCGCTCGCGGCCGATTTCCACGCACCGCCGACCCAACACCACTTCGTCATGTCGCCTGGGACCTTGTTCGGCACCCTAAGAACCACCCGGCCCGAGCGACCCTGGATGTGGTAGCCACCAACGGAACCCTTCTGCGTCGTCAGCTTAAAGAAATAGTTCATTTCCAGCGCAGAAGGAAGACGGAACAGCCGGTGACCGCCAAATAGAGTAAAAGTGCAGACGATCTGCAACCAAGCGTTCGGCGTCAGTTGGAGCGGCGCCACATTCCAAGTGGTCAACAAGTACGATACGGCGAACGGCAGTGCGAACCGCAGTCCGGCCCCTATGATCAACTCATTAACAGCGACCATACCCTCGGGAGGTTGGTCGGCACGCTCATTCTCGGCGGGCACATAAAGTGAAACGTCAGAGGGGACATGGAACTCCGCCCTCCAACGAGTCAAATCCTTCTTGGTCGCCAAACTCTTAATCTGACCAAGGGTCCACTGGGAGCGGCACGTGGCCCGAAACAACGTCCGCCTTACGGGTTCATGGGGGTGGGCGACCGAGTATGTGCGAAAGTCGAACTTAGGGCGTGGGCCAACTAATCTCTCCATAAGCTCGGCAAATTCTAAAAAGGCTTTGCCGAACATACTATTTTGCTCCCAGTACAGTCTTATTGCCTCCTCCTATTCGGCCAGCGAGCGATTCCGCTCCGCCTCCGCCGACTCGGCCGCATCAGTCTCATTGAAGAGTTCTTCAACCTCCGTGGGTTCAATCCCGGCGCGGATGGCCTCGATGGACGTCTCCACATGAAAATCCGCAGAGACTTCATCCCAAGCAGTCGAAGTCGCGGCGGCGGAAGTGCTACCCGCCTCATACACATTTGCTCTTCCTCCGGACATATTCAAAGAGAAAGGAGGGAGAAAAGCTTTTGTTCTTACCTAAAGAGTCTGAGTCGAATGACGATCGTCACACAAAGCTTCAAGGAAATTCGGCTATGTCTTCTTCTCAGACGAAAACGCGTAAGGATATAACCCCAGAAACCCTAGCCCCTTTTATAGGCAAGAGCGGGGACTTCTGGGCAAATAAACAGAATCTCGAGGTCTGAAGTGCAACCGTCGAATAAGTCGCATTTAATGTCGCCCTCGAAATCCGCGCGTGCGTCGTTTCGAGGGCATACCAAATGACAAGTCTGACAAAACCGTCGGACTCCCCCAACAGGAGCGCGACACGTGCCCCAGTGACGTTTCAAAGCCCGCTTCCACTTCCCGCTCTTTTCAGCGACCGGGAAGGTCGTCCAAATTCGAAAGCAGACCACTCGAGAGATGATCGTCTGTTTCATAAACGGAGGAGTTGCTCGTCTAATGCAAGCGATCGCCTGTAGAGCCACCTCACCCCACGTCTTCAACATCGAAGCGAGCTGGGGGGGCAATTGTTGTGCGGCGATTTATACGCCTCGAGGGCGATCGGCATAACGGCTGAATGACCGAAGCCAGCATCAAATAGACCAAGGCAGACGTGCCAACCAAAGATGCCAGATCATGGTCAAGTGCCTAGCGGACCACGTCTAGGGCGATCGTTTCATGGCACCTGGCGATCGCCTCTAGTACCCGACCGAGGACGACCGTCCTATGCCACGTGTAAAACCAACATCTGTCAAAGTCTACGAAGACCGAATCTCAGGATGAAGGCCCACGTGCAGATCCGCAAAAGGTGCCGCAAGAACAAGCTTGACTCCAGCCCCTCAGCAGTTGTCGGTGACAAGGACAACCTCACCTACCGACAGACCCGCCGAAAGGTCCTAGGTGGGACCTTCCAAGACTGCGACGTGAGGCATATGTCACCTTCTCATTGGTTCGCGCATCTGGCTGCCAGCAGCAACTGCAGACTTTAAGGAAACCATCCCACGTGCTGGGACGATCGCCTGCTTAATTTAATGCAGGAACGGCGATCGCCCGTTTGGGAAAGAGACATCCCAACAACCGCCTCTTCTATAAATAGGGGACTTCCAGCATTGGAAAAGACACGATTACACTCAGTAAACAATACAGAGGACACTCCATCTTTGTAACAAGAACTCACAAAGCTTTAACTCTGGTTTTTCCGGCAATCAACAGCACTCAAGATCTAGATAACTAGGGGCATTACACTCATTGTAATTGTACTCTAACATTAATACTCGTACTCTAAAGCAGCATCCGTATTAATAATATCTCGCGAGAGCATTCAAGCCCGGGACTAACAAACCCGGCAAATCTTGTGTTATTTACATTCCTTCGTATGTGCTCTCGCATTTTGTTTGTTACTCACCCAAAGCCATATCCAGCAAACCATTACATATAATATTTTGGGTAACAACAACACCCAATTCCCTTCCAGTATGACATGAGGAGTTGAATTAAATGAGAAAAGATCACACTTATAGATTGGAATACATAAAGTATTCATCCCAGGTATGTGTTCGGTTCTGCAGTTGACCAGGTTGAAGTTTAACTTCTTAATAATTCCTTTGATAAAATGTATGTGCAGATACATGAAGTAAAGGAATTACCTACTTGATTATGAAGTGTGTCCGCATTTCAAGAGGTTGGGGACTTGGCCTTGATACAGTCATGGGAGGATTAGGACACACGGCTTAATAATAGTATCAAGTTGTATTTTTCTAGAGAAATTCAATAAACTGGTATGTATTTTATCTTCAGGTATTAAAATGGGTTGAGGGTTCAATTCTTAGAACATCCTGATTCTCGAGTATTTGAAAGTATATGATACTAATATGGAAATTCAATCATTTCGACATTTTTATTTATGTACTAGTTTGGTTTGTTTGGATTAATGTTACATTGGTTCATGGGTTACACTAAAATGGGGAAGGATTGTTGGTGATTTTAGTGTCACCAGGCATTTTGTATAATTGGAACTAATATGTGAGCTAAGGGGCTTTATAATTTGTACTCTGATATATGTTTGGGTATGTGCGGGGTGCACGCATGTATAAGATCGAATTAGAAGCCGGTACGACTAATATCGGGGGTCCGGGGGTAGCGCTACTAATTTTGGATCACTGATTAATTCAAATGACGATGGTCAACCCTAATTAAACCCTAATCTCGTCATGTCAAATGACGGATAACCCTAATAAAAACCTAATCTCGACATGTATAAATACGGCTCTTCTCTTTGAGTCTCATACACCTTTCTCAGCTCTCTCTTTTATCTGACGAATTCAGAATCTCTCTAGCAATTTAGCTTACGTTTCTATGTCAAGATTCGTAAGTGTCCCTTAGGATTATCCTAAACTGGATTTTTTCTAACCCGGGCATAGGGTAGAAATATCAGTTCGGAAAGTGATTACAGGATCCATTGGGAATCGAGATCTCCACCAAAAACCCTAAATACCCTAACAAAAAGTAGACACAAACCTTTCCAATGGTACCAATTTTACCATTTTTCAACAAGTGAGCTGCCTTATAGGTCATATGGGAGATAGACCAACACATTCTAGGCAAATTCGGGTATCGGTTTACTAGTGTCCTTTTATTGAGATAGAGCGAGCTTCACGCTTCTTATCAATCACAGACATTTAGTGAGCGCATCCTAGGCCATCATCACAATGACTTTACCGGATTATTACGAATGAGTTTGTCGAGTTAAATGTGAGTACATACTATCGTACTTTGATAGAGAGAACTTCTCTTAAGGCTACATCATTACTTAAGTGAGCCAAGTCTGTTAGGAATACTTGTTAGATTTTGATGATGTCATTATTGTAATTCAAATGTTTATTACTTGGCAAAAATGTATAGAAGAACTAAATGAGTATCTTCCATAGGCCAAATTATGTTAAGTTAAATACCTGGCAAAATGTAAAGAAGAACCAAAGGAGTATCTTCTATAAGCCAAATAAGTTAGGCTCAAATCGGCTAAGTACAAAGGTACAGATAAGTACATCAGAGAAGTACAACCGAGTCAATTCAGAGAAGTTCTGGTCAACAAAAAAACATCAGAGATGTTTGACCAGACTGCAGTCAAGTGATCAGCAGACTAAGTCGTCTGAAGTCTGACCATCAGATAAGTCAAAATTCATCAAGACAAAAGACTCCAAACAAAATCATCTGATCAGGCAAGTCTCAACAGTCATCAGAGAAGTCATCGACAGAGAAGTCCAAACTGCAGAGAAGATGACTGTACATCAGACAACTTGACTTATAAGAGATCAGCCAAGTACTCCAAGTCCACGTCAGCATGCGTTGAATAGTCAAATATTACGGAAAGACACATGCAAGCGTGAAGAGACAAATTAGAGAGATTCCCGCAAGGATATGAATTAAATAATTTATACAGACCTACCACTGAAGACTTTAATCTTATTATATTCAAAAGATGCGGCGCCTCACATGCAAAGTCTTCACAATGGTCGAAAGATGGATTAAAATATGGGAATCCTGCCTTGCAACGTTCAGAAAAATAAACAAAGAAGTCTATTTCTCCAACGGACGGATTTGTTACAGGATTTGCAACGGCTATGAAGAATGCTCAAGGATCGACACTTATATATATCCGAAGATTTGAAGATGAGCAGTACGATGCGAACAAAACTCTTAAGCGATCAAAGTTATCAAAGCAATCAAAGCAATCACATAGCATCGTGAAAAGAGCAGTACTCGAAGTTCTTATTTGAAGAAAGCTCTTAGTTGGAGAAGACAAACACTCTTGTCTTAAAACCTGAGTTCGGGGTACTTCACTGGTTGAAGTTGCGAGACTGATAGGCATCCGAGGATTTGAAGAATCAAGTGGTGCTAGGCAGTCAAAGAGGAGTTGCAACAACGTGATTTCTACTAGTTGGAAGTTGTTGTAGCTAAGTAGTAGAATCACTGTAATATTTACCAGCGGTTTTAAATTATAGTGGATTCATCTCCAACTGGTTTGGAGAAAGTGGATTAGCACCTCTGAGACCACTATAAATTGTCGGCGTGTTTTACTGTTTTCAGCATCATACTTAACTGTTGCATCCATTCATTACTGTTCCATTGCTTAGTCTTGATTTAGTCATCATCTGATTTCCGCATATCTATCAGCTGAGAAACTCACTCTTCGTGAAAAAGAGTTTAAGAGTTTCAATAAGTCTATTCACCCCTCTAGACTTATTCCTGAACGACTTGTGATCTACAAAGTCTAATCAGACTTAGACTAATCATCGGGAATCATACTGGCTTACTTTATCGTCTCTTGGGGAAACTATCCCTTAAATTACCTTAAACTGATTGATGAATACGCATCATCAAGTGTCCCCAAGATCCTTCAATCCTAACTTTGAGTGTCCCCAAAGAGTATATCAAAGTTCTAATTTAGTAAAAAACAGTGGGACCCTTTCCTCACTATCATTATTTTATATCTCACAACAATTCACCACTCTTCCACTATCTAAAACTTTATCTACTATTTTATTAAAATCCATGCGCAAGAGTTTTGACATACTCTTGGGGACGGAGGTAGAATATACTCATTACCGGTAAATTTATTTTAATATTTTTTTAATCAGTTTTTGTTTCAAAATTGTAATGAATTCTAAAATATTAAACTTCTTTAATAATATATGGATTGTCGGTAAATTTCTTTCAATATTTTTTTAATTATATTTATTTGTTTCAAAATTAGAATCTACTAAAACTTCACAAATAATATAAAGACTGTTAGTAAAAAAATTATTATTTTAAAATATTTTGTTTGTTTCAAAATTAGATTCTATTTAAACTTCCTTAGCATATACTGACTACCGGTAAATTATTTTTTTATTTCAAAATTCGAATCTAAAAATTTGAAATGACTTCTAAAATATCAAAACATCCTTAATGATATACTGACTGCCCGTAAATTTATTTCAATATTTAATTTCAGAATTAGAATCTCAACATTTGAAATGACTTCAAAAATATTAAATCATCCTTAATAATATACTGACTACTGATAATCGCCTATTTTACGTGTTTTTGTTTAGTATTTGTTAGGTCTTTTACTTGTGTTTTTGCTTTAGTTAGTTTGATTTTAGTTTATTTTCTTTATTTTGTTTAATGTGATGTTTTCTTGTGTTTTCGAGTGTTTTATATAGGTTGGAATGTGTTGGAGAAGCTTGATCTAATGAGTAAGAGATTTAGACAGAAATTCGAGATTCGTAATGTACAAATTCTACAAAGAGACCAATGTAGTTTTAAAGTTCATCTCGTTGGGAGTTCATAGGCGAAAGCGAATTCAAATTCGGAGTTATAACGAGAGAGAACGAGTGAAAACAAAAACGCTGCGCGCAGAACCGAGCAAGAGGCGGAAATTCTCGGAAATTGCGCCCACAAGCGTGAATTTCGGATTTTTGGCAATTTTCTTCTATTTTTTGTTATTTCCTACTCCAATTAGGACTCACCTTCATTCTCTACCTATATATATATATATATATATATATATATATATATATATATATATATATCTTACCTAATACTGGTTGTAGATACATAGATGGAAGATTCTAAATCCTTCTAGAGGTATTAAGATCCTATTAGATGTCTTACCTTATCTAGGAATCCTGTGTATGGAAGGACTCTCATTGTAATGTCTATATATCAGTGTTATGAATACAATTGATTTGCTGTCTTTTACTTTCTCCTGAAACACGTTATCAGTACGTGCTCTATCAATAGAGCAAAGAAAAAAAAAAGAAGAAAAAAAAACCTTCCGAAAAAAATCTGAGAATTCCAAAAAAAAAAAAAAAAAAGAAAATCGGATTTTTTTATGCAAACCCTTGCCATCGCCGTCTTCTGCTCCATCTTCTACAACCGGCCGCCGGACGGCCTTCTGCCTTCGGCCAAAACACCACCGACCACCCTCGCCGCCGGGCTTCCGAATTCCAACCTGCAAACCAGCCGCACCAGATCGGCCACCTACATACCAGACGCCACCGCTGCTCCGATCCCGACCACCGTGGTCAATCCAACACAGCCCGATCGGCCTGCCACCCAGAACCCTGCAATCGCCGTCTTCACCGCGCACAGCCTGCTCCGCGTCGTCCGCCTCAGATCGGATTCCCGGCCAGCTGCTTGCCCGGCCGACCCGGTTCGATTGCAGACCCAGTCAGTTGATGCGTGTTGCAGATCCAATCGATCGCGGTCCGACACGATTTCTTTAGTGCTCGCTCAGATTTTTACAATCTCAAGCATGTAGCAAGAACTACAAATTTAACGGTGAAGATCGATCCGGACAATTTCTCGATGAAGCATGCGAAAGAAAAAAAAGCGAGAGGCGAGAATTTACCGCGTAAATTTTACGCATGATCTTGATCGTACCAAAATCATGTTTCCTGATTCGTTAACCGTCGGATCGGTGTGAAATTTTGATAACAATTTCCTGATACAAATATCTGTATATTCAATGGTGCAGATCGGATTCTGAGTAATATTGGTTACTGAATCTACTGCCAAACAGAAGCAGATTTTTATAAGGAAATTTGGAGATCCGATCTCATGCAATACCGAGCGGCTGCACCGCCGCGCTCGAGTCCTTTTTCAGCCAATTATCGATCCCAGTAGCCCTTTCCGGGCATTTCTCAACTCTCCATCTTTTCCTACTTAATGATTCATTTGTTCATTGATTTGTACACTTATGAATCTTACCATGTTTATGTTTTACGTGCATATAGAAAAATATGTTGCTCATGATGATGTGCACGCTATGGAGAGAAGCCATATTTATTATCCCGTTCAAGGATCAAAGTAAATATAGAACGGAGTACCCACGGAAATATGTTGCTCATATGGAGAGAAGCTCCCGTTCAAGGATCAAATCAAATATGGAACCAAGTACCTATAAGACTATTAAAGTTCATATTTTTCAATTCCTCTCTTTTGGGAATTTTTTTTTTGGGAATTGGGTATTTGGGTTCTTTATCTCCCACGCTATTGTGCGGTGGATGAGACTATGAGAGGTGATATCACTCTCATATGTCGAAGCAAACTGTATGACGGTCCTGGAGGAGTCACGGATAATTGTTAAAAGTCGATATTTGTGGTTGTTGCATACACCACGGTTTGGGTGCGATTTGACATCGCCGTTTTGTCGATTTTAAACCAACAATTGAAAAAAATAAACATTGTCGGTAACGGTAAAGTTATGACTTGTTCATGATTAGTCACGAATTTGTGACGTACAAATGGGACAAACATCGATTACGACGGATATGTCGTGGTTAAAATCAATTTGTGACGGATTTATCATGTTGAATTGAGCGACCACCACTTGGTCTTGACCCAATCTCATACTTGGAAAATTCCATCTTTCATCTTATTAAAATAAAATATTGCATGTGGGTGTAGTCATGCACCGTCTCCTTGCAATATGATATATGAAAGAGTGTAAGAGTAATTCTCATGAATTTTAACATGTAAAGCAATGACATATTGCGGCAAATACATGAATTCGTTGACATCGATTATAGTTCGTATGACTATAGGTCCGAATACTTTTCCGAGTATTTGTAAAGGCATGTGGCTTATACATTTGACTATGTTTAGTCGATCTCATTGGATGGTCAAGACGAGTTGGTTATGGTATATTCATTATGACTCATGGTTCAAAATGCTTAATTATGATGCACCGCGTTGCATCCACATAACATGGCTATTATGACGTATACTTGCAAATTGAGAATCAAAATTCTTGGTTGATTTGATGCACTTTGGTGGATTTTGTCTACACTTTTGATCATGACTAAGCACATCCTCCTTGGTATTTGTTTATGCTTTGAAAGTTCAAACGGAATCAGTGATTTTTAAACAGTCTTAGCTGTACCGACATTCCTACTTTCTCTGCAAGTCTACCAAGTTGGAGTTACCAAAAGGATCATCAGTCGAGATAATAAATCGAACACCCTGCTGCGTTTAAATGCACCTATAGCTGTCATTTCCATGTTTTTGTATCAACACTTATGCCATTGGATATGGCCTCAACCTTGTTTTCTCACTAAACTTGGAAAATACTAAAGCAGCCAACTAAAACATACACTGTGATCCGAGTTTAATGATACATGTGGTGCACAACATATAAATAGAAAGATACAGAAGTCTAGTTTCCAGAACATCTGACCGTTCGTCCATAGCCTTCCTAACAAGGGAGTTATCGCTGTTTTAGTGAATATAGGTCAAGCTGCGCGAAATTTTATTTCGAGCGATTGTGCTAACTTTTGTCCCAACCAACTTGGTTCCCATCTTGAATTTGCAAGAGATCTTATGACACATCTTTTTCAACCACCTTTTGGCCGAATTTGCCATAGATGATGCAGTTTTTAGTATATGTTGTACCTAAAATATCATCTTTTAAATGTTGAAAAACAGTTTACTTGGGGAAGCCCAAAATACGCACCCTTATAAGAAGGTCGAGCGTGTGCATGGTAGTTTTACACCATGCTTGTGTCGTAACTTTGCCCCTTAGGCATATAACCTTACCATGTTATGCACTCAATATGATAGATCATTTTGATCGTATCTGGTATAAAATCTCTATGTTGTTAGAGTGTTCGCTATGCTCATGTTTATAAAATTTTGCAAGCGAAATTGAGTGCGTATTAAGCTATTTTCAAGGAATACGATATTTTTGGATTTCGGTTTATAAATCCATTGTGACTATGATGACTAGGTCATCACAATCAATGAGTGGTATAATGCTCAACTTGTTGAACGCCGAATGGTGTTTTCTAGTCACATATGTTCCGTAACAATTGAACCATGTTATGACTCGATGATACATATGCCAAAGTGTATCACTCATAGTATTTCATTGTGATTTGTGAGAAATAAAATCTTGGAGAGCTCTTTCATACTTTTACATACTTTACAATATTTTTAGCTTTGATTTTATTGTTTTCTAGTTTAGTTTTGCTACGGAGCGAGGATTCAAGACAAGATTTACTCTTCGTTGTGGATTCGAACTACGGTTTTATTTATTTAATTATTGCTGAACTTATGTCTTTCTTTATTGATTTTGTTTGTTTTACTTTAATTATGAGTAGCTAATTTTCTTAGATTCTAGGGTATGTAATACTTAATTGATGCTATGAGATTGTTTAATTGAGCTTTTCTACCTGTCAAATCGTGGTTTGAGTTCTTGGTGCTTATTCTCATGTATTGATGCTTGATCACCATTGACGCATGCTTAGTGTTCATAAAAATTCTGACGAGGTTTGTATGTGCAGGGAACTCTTGAATGTCAATATGAATGGATTCTAAGACCTAGCGGAGATTTTTCTGTTCATAGGAGGATTGATCTTTATGTGATTGTAATTACATGTTTGTGTGTGTGTGTGTGTGTGTGTGTGTGTGAGAGAGAGAGAGAGAGAGAGAGAGAGAGAGAGAGAGGTGTGTATATATATATATATGTATGATGATGATGATGATGATGATGATGAGGTGATTGAGATGAGAGAAGAAAACATGAGAATGAAAACGCTAATGCAGAAAATCGAGATGGATTACAAGAATCTGCAGATGAAACTGATTGATTATCGCAAGCAAGAATCAAAGAAAAATGGGGTGACAAGAATTATTAGTGATGACGAAGATGATCAAGAACTGGTATCTCTCCGACATGGGAATACTTATTTGACCGATTGCAAGAGAACTAAATCCACGAGTAGTAGTGATCATTTCGGAGGTCAAAACGTTGTCGTTAAGGTCGGATTAGAGTTGAAGAGACAGAGAAGTGGAGATGATGAATTTGTAGGAGTAATTTTCAAAATATAGGCCATCTTCTCATCCTGCACAGCCGGGCCGCGGCACAAGACTGCCGAGCTGCGGCTCCCGAAAATCAATTAACAATCTGGCCGAGACTGTGCTCTGGGCCGCAGCCCCTGTCGACCAGGCCACGGCCCCTGTCGAGCGGCCCCTGCCAATCACCCCTGCCGAGCGGCCCCTGCCGATCATCTGTACTCTGGGCCGCGGCACCCTCCTGCCGGGCCGCGACCCCTACTCGATAACTTGGGCATATTTTTTGTTGTGTGCCGCGGCACACTTTGGCCGGGCCGCGGCATACAGGTCAATTTTGAAAAGGGGATCTATTTTAGCAGGTTTTCCTGTGGGATTCTTCAAAACTTTCACCTACACACATTCTTGAGAAGAAAACGAGAGAGATAGAGAGAGAAACAAGAGAGAGAAATACATTTCTTCATTTTTCTGGAGATTTATCGGTCGGATCGTCGTGATATTTTGACATGAGCTTGGTAGCTATTGGGCAAATCTTTTCACTGGTGTAGATCGAGATTTTGAGTCCGGAAGTTCGGATATTTCATTAGCTTTTTGTGTAAGCTATTTATGGTGTTTTCTTTTCTCGATCTTGTTGTTATTGTGTATTCCAAATACTTGAAGAATATTTATTACCAGGTATTTGACGATTGGTGTATACCCCTAGTTTGTATTAAGGACGATTGTTTATTGTGTGTATTGGTGATAGTGGATTTAAGCGACTTCGGTCCCGTGGTTTTTACTCTCGTCTTGAGGGGTTTTCCACGCTAAAATTGTGTCTCGTTATTTATCGCTTTTAGTATATCATTTGTATTATTTTTGTCGAGTTGTAATTGTTGCTCTACTCGTCGGTAACCACAAAGTTACAATTGAAGAGTGGGAAATTATCAAACGAGGTTCCGCATTATTCGTAGTGACGTGACGTTAGTCGTGTTTTTTCCTAACAAAGTGGTATCGGAGCCACGGGATTTGTTATTTCGTGGTTGTTTAGTATCTCAATTGTAAGATGGAAGCCAACACGAGTAGAATGGTTAACTTGAATGGTTTGAACTAACACATATGGAAGGGGAAGATGGAAGACCTCCTATATGTGAAGGATTATTATTTACCGGTTTTTAGCAAAGATAAACCGGAAGGCAAGTCCGACACGAAGTGGACTATTTTACATCGCCAAGTTTGCGGATATATTCGACAATGAGTGGATGACAATGTTTTGAACTATATTAGTGCAGAGAAGGATGCTCGAGAGTTATGGCACAAGCTCGAGCAATTGTATGCTCGGAAGACGGGGAATAATAAGTTATACCTCATTAATCAAATGATGAATTTGAAGTATCGAGACGGGACTCCTCTATCGGATCACTTGAGTGCATTCCAAGGCATAATTAATCAACTTGCCGGAATGGGAATTAAATTCGAAGAGGAGGTGCAAGCTTTGTGGTTGTTAGGCACATTGCCGGACTCTTGGGAGACGTTTCGAACATCGTTGTCTAACTCTGCCCCCGATGGAGTCATTTCGATGGAATTAGCTAAAGGGAACATGTTGAATGAGAAGGTCCGAAGAAAAGCACAAGGATCTTCGTCACAATCGGATGTTCTAGTTACCAAAAGACAGGGGAGAGGTCAAAGTAGAGGTCCGAGTAATAGAGGGCCACAAAGGAGTAATTCCCGGGGGAAGTATGCCAATATCGAATGTTACCATTGTGGTAAGAAAGGGCATAATAAGAAATTTTTCCGACAATTGAAGAAGGAGAATCGCCAAGGCCGAGAGAATTCACAAAAGAAGGAGAGCGGTAGTAATGATAAAGCCGAAGTAAATACTGCCACCGAAGAATTCTTTGTTTGTTGTGACTATGATATGGTGAATCTTGCGAGAGATGATTCGAGTTAGGTGGTCGGTAGTGGAGCTACGTGTCATGTTACATCACGTAGAGATTTTTATTCCTCCTATACTCTGGGTGACTTTGGTATAGTCAAGATGGGTAACGATGGGTTATCTAAAATTGTTGAGTGGGAGATGTTCATTTGAGATTCGACACTGGTATGGAACTTGTTTTACGGAATGTAAAACATGTTACGGATATGAAGCTTAATGTTATGTCTGTTGGTTTACTCGATGATGATGGTTATCATAGCGTTTTTGGCAAGGGGTTGTGGAAACTCACTAGGTTGATTGTCGGGAGAGGAGAAAAGAAAGGAAAATTATACGTGACACTTCCGAAGGTCACGACTAATTCCGTGAACACAATCAACAAATGTAATATCCGCAAATTTGATTTCCGGTAATTTTTCTTTTTTGGCGAAAGTCCATTTTGGCGACTTGCTTTGGACCATTTCGTCATCCTGGGAATGATTAATTCTACACTTTTTGTCATCTGAGTTCATTTCGGTGTCGTTCTGTTGAATTCCGTGTTCTTTAGCGACTTTTCCACATATGAGTTCGACTTTGTTAGATCACCATTAATTTTTTGGAAACTCCAAAAATTCTGAATCTTTGCAATATTATAAAGCATCGAGTTAGCTTTCCAATGGTTCAAACAGTGAGTCAATCGGAGTCCAGACGAGGGAGTTATGGTCGAAATAGCTAAGTCACTCTCATTTTCCAGATTCGGCCAAAACCGTCTGTACCCTGTGCCGCGGCACACTTCGGCTGAGCCGAGGCACACTGCCGAGCCCTGGGAGCAAATTTTGGGCCTGTGCCGCGGCACACTTCGACTGAGCCGCGGCACACATGACAGTCAACCCTATATCTGCGTTTTTTTTGAGCGGATCACCTCATTTTTTCCCCATTTCTTCACTTGGGCATGAGAGAGAAGGCTTGAGAGAGAGAAGTTTCTTCACCTATCACTTGAGTGTGCGATTTCTCTTCATCTCTTTTCGATTGTGAAGCTCGGATCATCGATCTATCGCGTACTCTTCGAATCATAGTGCTTGGATCTTCAAGAGGTAATTTCTTCAACATCTTGGATTTCGATTTTGTATTGGGTAATGATGTTTTGGATGTTAAAATCATGGTGTATGAAGTGATATATGCGTGATTATGGACACGTTTTAGTATTCATCGGATTATTGAAAGATTATTCAAGAACACTTTGAATATTGTGTTGGACTTTGGGAGTTTTCGTAGATTCGTCCGATTTATCCGATTTGAAGCTTGAGAACCTTGAGATTATGATATATCTATGCCGTATACGTGTTTTTCTTATGATTTTACGGGTTGGATTGTGCCGTTTTCGAACTTGTGGGAGTTTTGTTGATTTCCCAACCTTTAGTTGTTCAACAAGGCCGAGTCATTTGTACTCTGGGCCGCGGCACCCTCCTGCCGGGCCGCGACCCCTACTCGATAACTTGGGCATATTTTTTGTTGTGTGCCGCGGCACACTTTGGCCGGGCCGCGGCATACAGGTCAATTTTGAAAAGGGGATCTATTTTAGCAGGTTTTCCTGTGGGATTCTTCAAAACTTTCACCTACACACATTCTTGAGAAGAAAACGAGAGAGATAGAGAGAGAAACAAGAGAGAGAAATACATTTCTTCATTTTTCTGGAGATTTATCGGTCGGATCGTCGTAATATTTTGACAAGAGCTTGGTAGCTATTGGGCAAATCTTTTCACCGGTGTAGATCGAGATTTTGAGTCCGGAAATTTGGGTATTTCGTTAGCTTTTTGTGTAAGCTATTTACGGTATTTTCTTTTCTCGATCTTGTTGTTATTGTGTATTCCAAATACTTGAAAAACATTTATTACCAAGTATTTGACGATTGGTGTATAACCCTAGTTTGTATTAAGGACGATTGTTTATTGTGTGTATTGGTGATAGTGGATTTAAGCGGCTTCAGTCCCGTGGTTTTTACTCTCGTCTAGAGGGGTTTTCCATGCTAAAATTGTGTCTCGTTATTTATCGCTTTTAGTATATCATTTGTATTATTTTTGTCGAGTTATAATTGTTGCTCTACTCTTCGGTAACTACAAAGTTACAATTGAAGAGTGGGAAATTGTCAAACGAGGTTCCACATTATTCGTTGTGACGTGATGTTAGTCGTGTTTTTTCCCAACAGAATTATCTCAGACAAGTGTCAAGAGAGCCAGGGTTTGTGTGCGAGCCCGGTGTGATATACCAACTGTATGTGTGTGTGTGTATATATATATATCAATGTTATTACTATTATTGTTATTGTTCTTTTTTTCGGAAAAAAAGAAAAGAAAAATGTGATGATTAAATTAAGGCAAAATGACCGAAATGGTGCCTAATGTTTACTGATTTTAGCACTTAAGGGTCTAGAGTTTAAAACGTATCAAATAGGGGTCTGATGTTTGGACCGTTATGCAGCGTTAGGGCCTGCCGTCAATTGGAGCCTTTAGTGACTAACGTCACGCCTATGTGGCAGTTATCTTGTGATGTGACAATGCTGACTAGATTTATAGAAGACATGTAGATGAAATTGTGTTAAATCTGCCACTTGTGCTTAACGAAAGCACTTACTCCTTTCGTCAAATAATAAAAAAATATAAAACTCTAAAAAATATAAAAAATATAAAAAAAATCTGGAAAAGATTAAAAAAACTCGGATTAATTTTCTTTACCTAAAAAATATCGAAAATTAAAAAAAAATGGAACTTTAGGTACATTTTTTATTTCTGGAATATTAATATTAAAAGATCGGAATATTTTATTTAAAATTCGAAAAAAAATTTGGAATATATTTATAAATTGTTCTGTATTAAAAAATAAAATATTATTTTTCATAAAATAAATAAAAATATGAATTATTTTATTTTATTTTTAAAAAGAAAAACCACCTCGTTTTTATTTATTTTATGAAAAATAATATCTTAATTTATTTTAATATAGAACAGTTTATAAATATATTCCAGATTTTTTTTAGTTTTTTTTTTGAAATTTAAATAAAATATTCTGATTTTTAATATTAATATTCCAAAAATAAAAAATGTACCTAAAGTTCCATTTTTTTTTAATTTTCCAGATTTTTTAAGTAAAGAAAATTAATCCGATTTTTTTAATCTTTTCCAGATTTTTTATATTTTTTATATTTTTTAGAGTTTTATATATTTTATTATTTGACAAAAGGAGTAAGTGCTTTTCTTAAGCACAAGTGCCAGATTTAACACAATTGCATCTACATGTCTTCAGTAAATCTAGTCAGCATTGCCACGTCACAAGATAACTGCCACATAGGCGTGACATTAGTCACTAACGGCTCCAATTGACGGCAGGCCCTAACGCTGCATAACGGTCCAAACATCAGACCCCTGTTTGATATGTTTTAAACTTTAGGCCCTCAAGTGCTAAAACCAGTAAACATTAGGCCACATTTCGGTCATTCCGGCTTAAATTAATTGGTTTGTTGAAGGGAAAATAACTGAGACAGAAAGTAGGGCAAAGTTGTTGTTGTATTATTCCATTGATGAGCTCCCTTTAAATAGGGAGAAATACATACAATCAGGCCTTAGCCAAACCCTAACTAGGAAAGCCCGTAAACTAACAGACTTAGGCACACAATGGGTATTATTCCTTTAACACTCCCCCTTGTGCCTAGTCTACAAGCGCATGTCATGTTGCCTCATTAAAACCTCGTCAAGCAAAAACCCAGTGGGAAAAATGTCTTGATCGTAGAAAAAAGAGTACAACATCTAGAAACATAAAGTTTAGACTTCGTCCTTTGAATCTATCCTCTCATATGATCGTTACATTTGATCATAGCGCTACTAAGGTGACCATTCCATCGATCCCTAAAATCGTACATCTTGTTACCTCGTTAAAAAACTTTCCAAGTGATAAAAACCCTGTGGGAAAAATTATCCTTGGAAGGAAAAGAGTGTAACGTACGGTGTGGATGTAAGACTCCCCCTCAAGTCTACATCTCCCCCTGATTTGTACATCAATCAAGTAGTCGTTGCCTCATTAAAAACTTCGCCAAGTAACAAAACCCAATGAGAGAAAATGAACCTTGGTCAAAGAAAAGAGTACAACACATGTGATTAAGTTTCTTTATAAATCACCATTTCCTTGTGATCTTTGCATCAATCTCGGAAGTAGGAAAACTCTACAGCTCCCCCTAATGCTTACATTCATATATTGTTGCCTCGTTAAAAACCTTGCCAAGTAACAAAACCCGGTGGGAAAAATAAACTTTGGTTTAAGGAAAAGAGTGCAACCTATGTGAGTATGTTACGTTATATCTCACATATTTCCCGTTATGATCATTCCATCAATCAAGGGGATTTACAAGTTACATCAGGTTCATAAATGTAAGTATGCTCATCAGTGGCAGTACTTAACCGCTAGTTCCTCACAAGTGTAGAATGATAGTTCTTAATCATGCACACTCACGGACTGATTCATGCAAAGCAATAATCTTGTCGTGATTCGAGGAGGTAGCCAAAAGGGGCTTGCATAGTCGATTTCCAAAACATAAGCAATTCATACCAACACATATTTTATGGTAGTTGCTTCGGCACCAGCATTTACTTTAGCATTTGCCTTTTCGTAAGCAGCTTCCTTTGCCTGCTTGTAGGGAAAGGATAGTCCCAAATCAATGGTTTCTCTTAAGTATCAGAAGATATTCTTGATACCATTCCATTGATATTGCGTCGATGCTGAACTAAATCTAGTCAGCGAATTAACTGAGGAGTGATATCAGGTCGTGTACATTGAGCAAAGTACAATAATGCGCTATTGCACTCATGTAGGGAATTTCAGCTCCTAAAGCTCTTCGTCACTTTCCTTTAGACGAAATGGATCTTTCTTTTGCATCCAAATGTTCGACCTATCATGGGGTGCTAGTCTGGTTTACCTTGTCTATGTTAAAGTGCCTGAGAATCTTCTGGACATAGGTAGACCGGTGGAATAAATTCCACAAACTCGATGTTCTATGTCAATGCCTCGACAGAATCGAGTTTTCCCAAGATCTTTCATCTCAAACTCAGATTTTCAATATCCGGTGGTTTCTCTTATTTCATCAAGACCGATTATGTTCACGTCATCGGCGTACATTGCGATGATCGTGAATCTGGAACTTATTTGTGAAGACGCATGGACACAGTTCATCGTTCTTTTATCCTTTCCCAATCAAGTAGTCACTTAGACGGTTATACCACACCCTTAAGGATTACTTCAAAACCGTAAAGTTGAGCGTTTCAAACGAACTGAATACGCACTCCGTGGTCTGGAGTTACTTGATTTGGGTAGTGAAATGCCATCGGGCACTTCCATATATATCTCCGTATCTATATCCACATAGATATACATAGTAACCACATCTATTGGCTGCATTTCCAGTCCCTCGGAAATTACTACGCTAATCAAATAGCGGAACGTATACGTGGGAGTACATTTCCTCGTAACCAATTCCAAGGCGTTGTGAGAAGCATTACTTCGTGAACCTTGTACATTAGGACTCTACTATTCTCACTATGATTTATGACAAAGGTTCGATTATGTCCTTCAGGCTTTACACTTGGTTAGGTTAGCACTACCTACACCAAATACCTGTCTCTTTGTCGGAGAATCTAGTTCTACCTGGAATGTTTTTCTTATAGGCCAATGTTGATTTCATCCAACTGAGCGAGGTTCGACATCATCGTACTTTATGATTCATGACATGTCATCAAAGTGGGTGGTTGATCAGGCCACACCCTCATAATTTCATCGAGATTCTTGATTTTCTGAATCATATCTTCGGGGCGTCCCCCTCATCATGATTCATGGACATAATAAAACCAAGCATGATCTCATGAAACGAGTTCATTGATGGTTAACATGTGAAGTGCCATACTCTACCTCTTACTTGGGTGAGTATTTAGTCGAACCATGTGGCTTCCACCCCTTCCTTCGCAGGGAGCCACGACCTCAACCACACCTCCACCAAGTGCGGTTGCATCACCCGGTTCATTGGTGATGTGCCCCTTGGAGGGGACTTCTAACCTTACAGGCACATTTGCAGCTGTAATGTGAGATCTTTTCACTTGAACGATATCAGTAAATGCATCAGGCATCGAATCTTCTACATCCTGAAAATCGAGTGTTCTTTATGCTTCACGGTAACATTGTGAAGTTCGGGGATCATAATGAGACAAAGTGGAGACATCATGATAATTCCTGTCGTTCCCCAAGAAATTACATTTTCTATCCTCCCCCCTAACGACGGGAAGGTTGTCTCATAAAAGTGACAATCCGCAAATCGTGCGGTAAAGAGATCACTGTGAAGGTTCTAAATAGTGGATAAACGTCTCGAGATTCTTATCCAACGTGAATACTAAATCGTTTCTAAAGACCAATGCGTTGTGGGGCGCAGAAGGCACATATAATGCGTAACCGAATATGCGCAATTGACACTCAAGTCTGTCTGGGTCCAAAATACAAAAATCAGGCTATCCAGTTACCAACTGGTACGCATAAACTGATTGGTTAGCAAAAGGGTCTAAGAATGAACGATTTAAGTAAAGTTGCGTGCAATATTGCATAATTCCAGGCAAAAATATGTGTGCATAACCAATGACATAATCACCATACATATTCTTTCGACGGTGTTTTATGTGAGACCTTTGCATATGCACATGGGATGAGATACTATTCATTAATCTCTATCATGCAATAAACATCAAGTAGTTTTTGATGTGAACTCTCCAACATCATCGAGTTCTTTAGATGTGATAAGGGAGGTGAGTCCTTATAAATTATTTTGGAAGTTCTGCAGCAGTTTGAGTGGACAGGAGAGCGACATGTGACCAACATGTCGGAGAATCCATCAAAACCATAAATACATAAATGGTCCGCATATTAGGTGGATGGATCCACAAATTTCTCCTTATATTCAGCGTAAGAATGGAATTTTTTCTTTTGTTTCTTTAGCATAGGAAGGTCTCGCTCCTACTTTGGCTAAAGAGCAGGCTTTGCAACACTAACTGGTGGGCATTTGATATGCATCTGGTTCTTTGGATGATTAACGTCAACATTGTGCTTTATGTTGAGTTGTTGCCACATTTTCACTCTAAAAGTAATGATGTTCGTACAGGTTCTTTAGTATACATATCATCATACTTCGACCAGGATGACCTAGTCTATCGTGCCAAAGCCTATATGAGTCTATGTCCCAAAGCACATTGTTGGTGACAACATAGGTTTTTAAAAACCTAATAATAGCGAGGTACATCCACTAGATCGACTCATCAGTTATTCTAAAATGCGTATACGTCCACATTCATTAGAATAAAAGAAACTCTATTCCATTCTCACAGTGGGTTTCAATCTGGAAACCATTGCTACGTATATTATTGAAGCTAAGTAAGGTTCGAAGGGCTCTAGGTGCATAGAGAGTATTGGTAACTTGTAATTGAGTGCCATTTAGGCATCAAAAATTGAGCATTACCTCGCCCTTTGATGAGTTGGGGGACCGAATCATCGTAGTTACTGAGGTTTGTCAGGCAACTTATTCGATGAATAGAAGCCTAATTCTAAGAACATTCAAGCTCTCCTCAATTCATTTCTTAGAAAAGAGTGAAATTTCGAACCATAAGCATTCAAGCATTATTCAGTACTTCGAAATAAAGCTAATAATCTAACGTAAGCAATATTAATATCTTGTTCGTGAAACAACATTGCATCACGCCATTATTGAAAATAAAACACCAACACAATCGTCTTGAGGCAACTATACCAAATGTAAACGAGAAAGTAAACATAATACTAAGATTCAGTCTATAGACTGTGGCTCGTATGACTCAATTCGACGATTGGTGACTATGAAAATTGACATAGGGGGACTTGTCTAGATCATATTCCTCCATATTGTGAGTTCTCCTTTCTTTGGACTCTCTATATTTCTTGTAGTGAGATGCGACTTGCTTGCTTGCATGGTAGTTCTTGTAGCATCTCCACAATGATAGCATGGTTCATTGCCAACTCGAGCCTTAGAGGCGATAGGATGGGTAGGTGCTTTTTGGTTCCCTTGGCTAGCAGAGCCGGAAACACCAAGTCTTCGCATTACATTGGAAGAAACCCCACGTCCTTGACCACGAAGCCTATCATGTCCAGTCCCCTATTCATTGGGTAGTTTCCATCCTTCACTTTGCCATAATTGGCCTCGAGAATTTTCTTTATCCCAATCGGCCTGACATTATTGCTCACTAGCACTTCATTATGCCTTTCAGCTACTTGCAGTAGGTTGATTAGCTTATTGAAGGTAGTGATGCGTTTATTATCATACTCCAGCCTATACTGGTTCGTTAGTATATGAGCGGAAGTAGGGAAGGTGAAAAAAGTTTTATGGATCATGTCATCTTCTGTGATGTCCTTCCCACATAAATTTAGGCGTGCCTTGAGGCGGAGCATACCTTTGTTGAAATTGTTAATCCGTTTATAATCAAGCAAGCGGATTTCATTCCACTGTACGGTCAGTTCTGGGATTTCATCCCAAATCGGCCCTTAAGGGCATCCCACAGTTCTTTGGGGATTTCAACTGTAGATATTTCCATCTCAAGCTGGGTTCGATATGTCGCCCAAGGAACATTAATGCACTAACTTTGATTTTGTCAGACGGTGCATCGCGTGCGGTATCAAAGATTGTGGCACTATAGTCCTTAGCAACAAATGTGGTCTCGACATAGGAGACCCATCTATGGTACTTAAGCTCTTTCGAGTCCAATATGTCAAATTTGAGACGGGTGGGATAAGCTATCTTAATACAAGAAAAAGGAAAATAATTTTTCACAGTATATCATGAGTACTTTCCATGATAAAATTTTCAATAATGGGAGCGTTATTATTTTTCGGAACCAAGATATGGTCAAAATTATTTTCGATGCTATTGATGATTACCAATGAAATTACTTTATCACGGTTCGAGTTGATATAGGAAGTAGAAATAAGTCCTCTAAAATCTACCAGTGATGAAGCCTAATTTGCATGCCATATCTATACATGTATGCAAATATCTGTATATTTATAGATATAATCACATAGTCCTAGAAATATATCTATACACATATATATGCAGTCAAGTAAGTTTATTATGACGCAATTATGATTAGTTATTGAACTAAGATTATGAATTAAATAATTTAATTCAAGTGGCTAATTAATTTATTTGATTTAATTAGACATAATTACATTAAGTCTGATTAATCATATTATGTTATTAAATCACATATAACATACAAGTATGTACACGAAGCAGATAGTAGAGCCGAGTTTGTATACCTTACTTTGCGAGTTGGGTTAAAAAAAAATTGAGTGGGTGAATCGGATCTAAAACGTGTCTAAAATCAGGCCCAGTCTGCAATCGAACCGGTCGGGTTACGGGCCAGACTGGACGATCGACGAAGCTCACAGGAAGATCGACACGACCAATTGGACGGACGAGCAGCTGGATGAGAAGCTCCTGGGAAGATCGAAAAACGGCTGGACAACTGGACGGGCGACGATCTGCGCTGGAGCGGCGGGCGAAAAATGAGCAGGGGGGCGGGGGCGAATCGCGCAGGGGAAGAACGACGGGAGCCGGAGGAGTAGGATGGCGCAGGTGTGTAGGGTCGGGCGGATGTGCAGGTCGCGCCGGTGTGCAGGGTCGCGCGGCGGCGGACTGCTTATTAGGGGTTGCAGTCGTCGGGGGGGGGGGGGGGCACTACTAGGGTTTTTTCGATTTTCTCTTTTTTTTTTTCGGAATTTCAGAAAATCAGGAGAAAAAATTTCGTGCTCAGCCGGGAACTACGTGCTGATAACGTGTTGAAGGGAAAATAACTGAGACAGAAAGTAGGGCAAAGTTGTTGTTGTATTATTCCATTGATGAGCTCTCTTTAAATAGGGAGAAATACATACAATCAGGCCTTAGCCAAACCCTAATTAGGGAAGCCCGTTAACTAACAGACTTAGGCACACAATGGGTATTATTCCTTTAACATGGTTTGATTTGTTGTAGATGAATAATGGGTGCCAATGGAGAAAATATGGGCAGAAAATCGCCAAGGGAATCCATGTCCACGGGCATACTATCGTTGTGCAGTCTCTCCATCGTGTCCCGTTAGAAAACAGGTACTTACTTATATCATAAAATTTCGTCAAACATTTCAATTTTCCACATCACTAATATTCGAATCCGATGTGATCCACACTGTATGGTTGGTACAAATTTATACAATTTTCATTCTTAATTAATTTAATTTTTATTTATTCTTTAATTAATCTTAATTGGGGTATAATTAACCTTACTTATGATTTAATTAAACTTAAATGACTAGTTAAATTTTATTTCCACTAACTAATAATTACCACTAATTACAGGTACAGAGATTTATAGATGACATGTCAATCTTTTTTTTGTTGAGGGAGAGACGAGAAACTCTCCCACCTGTATCAGAGGTCCCTTGACCAGGCGGGTGTTAAACCGAAGGATGTGCACTAATGGCAGCCCTACAAGGAAGAGGATCAACGAGACACGAACCCAGCAACAAACCTTGCAATATTTCAGCAAAGTATTGTCACCACACAAATTCGAACCCGCGATGTCGGAGTGTTTCCACCCCAATCACCTTGCAACTTACCATCAGTCTATTCCCCTGGGTGTAACACCCCGATATATCGGAATAATTACAGCGCCGTAAATTCTTTATGTAAGAATTTACAAGGCTAATTTGAAAAATACGGAAAAGAATAATCAAAGTACCGTTAAGGTTATAATTCAAACCAGTTCAACAATTCAAATGAGTCCATTATTACAAAACATTCCCAAAATCATCAACAACATACGCGTACTTGAGTACTAAAAAAAAATAACCAGAAAACAAGACAACATGATCCACATCACTGAGCCACTTCATCGTCATGTCGGTACTGTGGTTGCTTCCCCGCTCCTCGGCTACCTGAAAACCAAAACAAATATCCACCTCCGAAGGGGTTAGCAAACGGTGCTAGTACAAGTATCATAATACATAAATCAACAATGCATCAAAACATACAACACGGACTTCCGTCATCGGAATCCAACGATGCGAATCCTCACGATTCCATCAACACAATACACGGTAATCCAACGATCCAGCGCCCTCAGTATAGATCCCCATGATGATCCCGTCGGACCAACGCATGGTGGAAAACCCATCCAGCGATCCAGCGCCCTCAGCATAGTTCCCCATGATGATCCTGTCGGACCAACGCATGATGGACATACGATCCAGTGCCCTCAGCATAGATCCTCATGACCCCATCGGATCATTTACAACATAAACAATGCAATTATGCATACACATATGCAAATCAATATGTTCATCGACATGAACAATCAAGAATTCAATAACGAATACCATGACAATTCAAAGGAGTTAATCTCATGTTCAACAACATGAATAAACCATATGCATGATCAAAATCCCAATATTAACCAATTTCAAAATACGATACTTGCCTCAAAGATGGCAAGAATTAAATACTCCCACGAATGTCACACGTCCGAAGGTCACCGCCCCTCGATCGATCACCTTGTACAAGGGAATAACAAGGAATTCAATAAACCTCCCGAAACTAACGCACGAGTACCGAACGCCTAAGTTATAATCGAGTTATCAATAATGTACAATCGGTTCTCGGTCCTATTTTCCGACGAGTACTAAGTTTGGAAAAAGGCATGCGAATTCAAGAGATCGTAACGGAACACAAAGTCGGTGTCTACAATTCCAAAGACATTCATCATATCATTATATCCCATGTTCCATACTCTAATATCTATTATTACCCCGAATGCTTGGTTTGGTTGCTACAATGATACATAACGAGATAATCACGTACAATCTAGTTCTCTACGATTCTTGTTCTTCCGTGGGTAATTCTTCTTATCAAATTCTTCATTCAAAAATGATTGTTCCAAATATCCTTACATGGTTCTAATCATCCTCAAGAAGATTAACAACAAGTCTTCTAAGGCAAGAATCTAATAGAACACCCTTCACATTCAACTACTTTATCTTACACAGGGGTAAACCATAATATGCGTTCCTTAAAAGAGTGTTACGAAAACATCATCAATCTAGTTCATCTCAGGAAATTCCATTCTAAGGTTGGTAAGGATTATGGCTCAACTTATTAACAATGAAAACTTAATTCAACCAATACAATCCTATTAAACATGGTGTTAGATTCATTTTGACACAACAAGCTCAAAAATCTCTGGGAAAAGTTCATAATATAACTAAAAATGAAATATCCATCTTGGTGTAGAGTTAACATACCTCTAAGAAGGGAAGAACAATGAAATCCTTGAAGAAACTCTTCACCGGAAGCTTGATCTCCAATCCACAAGGTCTAAGCTTCTCAAAATCGAGTTTAGATGATGATATGAGGGATATAAGGTGAGGGATAATCTCCAGAGCATGAAAATCGTCCAAGGTAGAAGTTAGAAATGAAGTGGGGGTCGAGTTCTATGAATAGAATTATAAGCCATTACGTACGTTACCAGAAGTCCATTACGTACGTAACTGTATTAGCATACGCTATACTCGAACATTAGCGTACGTTAACGTCTGGCCAGAGCTCACTGGACTGTTTCTGGTATTGGCTTGCGTACGTTATAATACAAGCCTTACATACGTAACATATAGGACCTTAGCGTACGTTAAAAATCACCCTTAGCGTACGTTAAGTCCGTTGACTTGCTTAGCTGGAAAATTGTCCAGGTTCATGCGGATCCTCCCACGAATCTCCCCTGGCCCCCACACGCCGACCCTTGTCGGATATCAAGTTGACCAAGCTTACGTACGTTAAGCTCATCAGATAACGTACGTTATGCTACAGTCATAGCAAACGTTAAAATCATCCTTTAGCGTGCTTTAAGACGTGCAGAATTACACAGGCATGCATGGAAAAGAATACAAAAACGTAGGGATACAAATACGGGAAACTGATCATCGATTAATAAGTCGCAGAGTCGAAACTTAAAAGATCTAATATAGGATAAATACACATTAATTGTCCGGGCATTACATACTACCCCTCTAAAAAAAGTTTCGGCCCGGAACTTAAAACGAGAACAATTCCAGGTATCTCAACCTCATACTATCTTCTGTTTCTCAAGTTGCTTCTTCGACTCCATGTCGAGACCACTGAACTTTCACTAAGGAGATCAATTTATTCCTCAATGTCTTGACTCGATTCTCAAGTATCTTGATTGGCTTTTCTTCAAACGATCCATCATTAGCCACTTCAATCTCGCTAAAATCGATGATATGACTGGGATCCGACATATACTTCCGCAATTGGGATACGTGGAAGACATTATGAACGTGACTCAGTGATGGTGGTCAAGCCAACCTGTACGCTAATTCCCCAACTCTTTCAAGGATCTCGAATGGCCCGATATATCTCGGACTCAGCTTTCCTTTCCTCCCAAATCGGAAAATTCCCCGGGTAGGGGAAACCTTCAACAGCACGTGATCCCCAATCTCAAACTCCAACGGGCGACGGCGCACATGAGCATACGACTTCTGTCGACTCTGGGCAGTCAACGGCCTTTCACGAATCAGAGCTACCTTCTCTTGAGTATGAACTATCAATTCTGGTTCTGTCCCAATCAAATCAGAAGAATCATCCCAACACAGGGGCGATCTACATCTTCTCCCATACAATGCTTCAAACAGTGCCATCTTAATGTAAGCATGCCAACAATTGTTGTAGGTGAATTCAATCAACGGCAAATGAACCTCCCAATCGGTTGACCAATCTAAAGTGCAAGCTCTTAGCGTATCTTCTACTATCTGTGTAGTCCTTTTAGACTGACCGTCCGTTTGAGGATGATAGGCCATGCTGAAGTTCAGCTCGGTTCCCAGGGCCTTATGAACTGCCTTCCAAAAATACGACATGAAGCGACCATCTCGATCCGAAATAATGGTCTTCGGTGTACCATGCAATCAAACTATTTCCGCAATAAACACTCATGCTAATTTCTAGGGTCCCCAAGTGTCTTTAATTCCTAGGAAATGAGCCGACTTGGTTAGTCGATCAACTACAACCCAAATCATACTCATTCCCATCTTGGTCCTTGGCATATTGGTGATGAAGTCCATCGATATATCCTCCCACTTTCACTCAGGGATCAGAAGTGGCTTTAACATCCTGGTAGGCCGTTGATGTTCAATCTTAACCTGCTGACAGGTTAAACATTTTGAAACATATTCAGCTACGTCCTTCTTCATATTTCCCCACCAGAAATTTTGTTTTAGATTCTTATACATCTTACTGGTGCCCGGGTGAATAGAATAGGGCGTGCTGTGAGCTTCCTTCAGAATTGTCTGCCTCAAAACATCATTATTGGGAATGCACAGTCGATTCTGAAATCTCAGAACTCCATCATCTTGTATCATGAATCCTGGGGCCTTCCCTTTCTTTACTTCGTCACCTAACCGAAGAATCAGAGAATCATTCAACTACTTAGATTTGATTTCCTCGACTAATGATGAAGTTAGTTCCATCACGTATAGTTGCCCTTGGAATCCTTGTGACCATACTTCAATCCCTTCGTGGATCAGTTCTCGTCGAATGCTATTTTGGGATGTAAGCACTTCCAACACTCGAAGAGAAACAGGTTTGCGGATCAGTGCATCAGCTACCACATTTGCTTTGCCTGGATGATAAAGAATCTCCAGGTCGTAATCCTTGATTAATTCCAGCCACCTTCTCTGCCTCATATTTTATTCCTTCTGACTGAAAATATACTTAAGGCTCTTATGGTCTGTGAAGATCTGACAATGAGTGTCGTACAAATAATGTCGCCAGATTTTTAAGGCAAAGACTATAGCTGCTAACTCTAAATCATGAGTCGGGTAATTAACTTCGTATGGTTTCAACTGTCGAGAGGCATAGGCAATCACCCTATCCCTTTGCATCAATACACAACCCAGACCCTGATTTGAAGCATCGCTGTATACTATGAATCCATCGGTTCCATCTAGTAATGCTAGTATAGGTGCGGTCATCAGTCTTCTCTTAAGTTCATCAAAACTAGCCTGGCACTTCTCATTCCACAGGAATTTTTGAGTCTTCTGCAACATCTGAGTAAGCGGATGAGCAATTTTGGAAAATCCTTCAACAAAACCACGATAATATCCAGCAAGTCCTAAGAAACTTCGGACTTCTTTCACGTCACTAGGAGATTCCCATTCCAAGATTGCTTCGACTTTCTTTGGGTCTACCTGAACTCCGTCAGCTGATATCACATGCCCAAGGAAGGTTACTTCCTTAAGCCAGAACTCGCATTTAGAAAGTTTCACATAAAGTTGTTTATCCGTCAAAGTGCTCAAAACGATACGCAAATGCTCTGCATGTTCCTCTGTGTCTTTTGAATAGATCAAGATGTCATCGATGAAAACGACCACAAATTTATCCAGGTACTCTAAGAATACTCGATTCATCAATTGCATGAATACCGCATGAGCATTGGTAAGTCCGAACGGCATCACCACGAATTTATAATGCCCGTACTGGGATCTGAAAGCAGATTTCGGTATATCCGATTCCTTAATTCTCAACTGATGGTATCCTAATCACAAGTCAATCTTCGAGAATATTCTGCCCCCCTGTAGTTGGTCAAACAAGTCGTCGATCCGCGGTATAGGATACTTGTTCTTGATCGTCACCTTGTTTATCTCTCTGTAATCAATATATAATCGAAGGGATCCATCTTTCTTCCGGACAAAGAGAACGGGTGCTCCCCAAGGAGAAACGCTAGGTTGAATGTAACCCTTTTGCAATAATTCCTCCAGCTGCTTCTTTAGTTCATACATCTCGGTTGGCGCCATACGGTATGGTGCTCTAGAAATAGGAGCGGCTCCAGGTTCAAATTCGATATTAAATTCTACTTCTCTCCGCAGAGGTAAACCAGGTAGTTCGACAGGGAATACATCTGAGAATTCGTTCACAACTAGAATAGATGAGAGCTCTACTCCTTCTTTCTTCATGGCATAGCACCAAAATCCGTGACAACCCTGCTTCAGTAATTTCATTGCTTTCATGGCTTTGATCAATTTTCCCGAGCTTCCCGGTCTCTATCCTTTGAATAAATGTTCAGTTCCTTCATCAGCAATGATAGAAATAACTCTCCTTCAGTAATTCAAAATAGCCCCATAGCGGTCGAGCCAATCGTCTCCGAGAATTAAATCGTCACCATGGATGTTGACCACAATAAGATTTGATGGCCAATCTATCCCTCCTATAGATACTGGAAAATCTCTAGTTTCTAGGGTTCCCACAATTCTCTCTCCGCTCGGTAATCCCACAACATAAGGCTCACAATCACGTAAACACGAGATTTTCAAACGATTAACATAGTTCAAAGATAAGAAAGAATGCATAGCACCTGAATCGAATAAGACATTAACTGGTTGCAAAAGGATCTGAATCGTACCTGATGCAACAGCAGTGTTCTGATTGTCTGACCTCCTCATCTCGTAAAGGCATGGAGGAACAGATCCAGCACTGGACGCCTCTCTTTTCCCAATATTCTGCTGCTGGAAACCACTTTGTTTTGTCTGTTCACACTCGTATCTTTCGGAACCGGTGCAGGAGTGCGAGTACTAATAGATCTAGTCGCATTTCCACAAAACGTCGCACGATGCCCTTCCTGTCCACACTCGAAGCAGGTCACAGCAGGTAAGTAACAATCACATCGAACATGCCCTGTTTTGCCATAGTTATAACACTTCTTCACTGCGTCTGAAACTGTTGATGCTACTCGGAACTTCTTTCCACCTCGAGAAAGATGCGGAGGTTTTCTAGACGAATAAAATGAAGACTGGCCCTTGCGGGCCCCACTACTCTTGTTCTCCGTGAAGTTGCCGGACACTTTCTGCTTCTTTGCCTCCATCGATTTCTCCACTGCCGCCTCTTTCATGTCGTAGGCCAGCACTTTGTCCTGATACTGTCGCAAGGTAGTACACTCGAATCCGGACATATACTGCTGAATCTCCGGCTTCATCCGCATATCGAAATGGAAAATCTTCTCAGCCTCCGTCCTGACCAAGTGTCGCACACAAGTTAGCTGGTGATTAAAATTCTTGATTATATCTGTCACAGATGCTTCCGAACTCTGCGGGGAGAAAAACTCTCGAACTCTAGCCTCTCTAACTGGATGAGGATAATATTGTGCTTCCATCATTAATCTGAATTCTGTCCAATTAGCATTATGATCCTCAGGTCGAACAGCCTCCCACCAGTCGAAAGCTTCCCCGGTCAGAAAATACTGGGCGATAGGAACTTTTTGGTCATTGGGACAGTTGATCCCCGCAAATATCTTCGCCACTTACTTCAGCCAGTGATCCTAAGTAGTCATCTCAGTAGAACCGTCAAATTTTGGTGGATGCAATTTGACTACCTCCGCAAGCCACTTCTCCTCGATTATCTTCATTGCGTTGCTGGCCCATCGCTGTCTGCATGCGGTCAACTACTTGATTGAACTGGGTCATCTGAGCGACCACCTGTTGGAGCACCCCTGGCATGTTAGGATTTGCGTTATCATTCGCTGATCCCTGTTGCTCTCCAGAATGAGAATTGGTTCGACTAGCCGTTAATTCAGGGGTAGACGCTGAATCCTCCTGTTTCACATTTTCACGTCCGCGTCCACGACCTCGTCCGCGTCCATGACCTCCCCTCAACATACTGTAAATACAAATACTCAATATCCAGGGCAAAAATTTCTAAAAGAAAGTCCGTTAATATTCACAAAACAAAAATTAAATTAAGACGGTAGTATATGAGATTAGGAAACTTACAACCACAGTCCACATGACGACGATGGCTGAGCAGTGATGTTACAAACGACCCATAAATCAAGTAATGTAAACAGACCCAACTAAACCCGACTGCCAAGATACCCATGAATCTTACCTCCGATACCATATTCTGTAACACCCCGATATATTCGGAATAATTACAGCGCCGTAAATCCTTTATGTACGAATTTACAAGGCTAATTTGAGAAATACGGAAAAGAATAATCAAAGTACTGTTAAGGTTATAATTCAAACCAGTTTAACAATTCAAATGAGTCCATTATTACAAAACATTCCCAAAATCATCAACAACATACGCGTACTCGAGTACTAAAAAAAATAACCAGAAAACAAGACAACATGATCCACATCACTGAGCCACTTCATCGTCATGTCGGTACTGTGGTTGCTTCCCCGCTCCTCGGCTACCTGAACATCAAAATAAATGTCCACCCCCAAAGGGATTAGCAAACGATGCTCGTACAAGTATCATAATACATAAATCAACAATGCATCAAAACATACAACACGAACTTCCATCATCGGAATCCAACGATGCAAATCCTCACGATTACATCAACACAATATAGGGTAATCCAACGATCCAGTGCCCTCAGTATAGATCCCCATGATGATCCCGTCGGACCAACGCATGGTGGAAAACCCGTCCAGCGATCCAGCGCCCTCAGCATAGATCCCCTTGATGATCCCGTCGGACCAACGCATGGTGGATATCCGATCCAGCGCCCTCAGCATAGATCCTCATGACCCATCGGATCATTTGCAACATAAACAATGCAATTATGCATACACATATGCAAATCAATATGTTCATCGACATGAACAATCAAGAAATCAATAACGAATACCACGACAATTCAAAGGAGTTAATCTCATGTTCAACAACATGAATAAACCATATGCATGATCAAAATCCCAATATTAACCAATTTCAAAATACGATACTTGCCTCAAAGATGGCAAGAATTAAATACTCCCACGAATGTCACACATCTGAAGGTCGCCGCCCCTCGATCGATCACCTTGTACAAGGGAATAACAAGGAATTCAATAAACCTCCCGAAACTAATGCACGAGTACCGAACGCCTTAAGTTATAATCGAGTTATCAATAACGGACAAACGGTTCTCGGTCCTATTTTCCGACGAGTACTAAGTTTGGAAAAAGGCATGCGAATTCAAGAGATCGTAACGGAACACAAAGTCGGTGTCTACAATTCCAAAGACATTCATCATATCATTATATCCCATGTTCCATACTGTAATATCCATTATTACCCCGAATGCTTGGTTTGGTTGCTACAACGATACATAACGAGATAATCACGTACAATCTAGTTCTCTACGATTCTTGTTCTTCCGCGGGTAATTATTCTTATCAAATTCTTCATTCAAAAATGATTGTTCCAAATATCCTTACATGGTTCTAATCATCCTCAAGAAGATTAACAACAAGTCTTCTAAGGCAAGAATCTAATAGAACACCCTTCACATTCAACTACTTTATCTTACACAGTGGTAAACCTTAATATGTGTTCCTTAAAAGAGTGTTACAAAAACATCATCAAGCTAGTTCATCTCAGGAAATTCCATTCTAAGGTTGGTAAGGATTATGGCTTAACTTATTAACAATGAAAACTTAATTCAACCAATACAATCCTCTTAAACATGGTGTTGGATTCATTTTGACACAACAAGCTCAAAAATCTCTGGGAAAAGTTCATAATATAACTAAAAACGAAATATCCATCTTGGTGTAGAGTTAACATACCTCCAAGAAGGGAAGAACAATGAAATCCTTGAAGAAACTCTTCACCGGAAGCTTGATCTCCAATCCACAAGGTCTAAGCTTCTCAAAATCGGGTTTAGATGATGATATGAGGGATATAAGGTGAGGGATAATCTTCAGAGCATGAAAATCGGCCAAGGTAGAAGTTAGAAATGAAGTGGGGGTCGAGTTCTATAAATAGAATTATAAGCCATTACGTATGTTACCAGATGTCCATTACGTACGTAACCATATTAGTGTACGCTATACTCAAACATTAGTGTACGTTAATGTCTGGCCAGAGATCACTAAACTGTTTCTGTATTGGCTTACGTACGTTATAATACAAGCCTTACGTACGTAACATATAGGACCTTAGCGTACGTTAAAAATCACCCTTAGCGTACGTTAAGTCCGTTGACTTGCTTAGCTGGAAAATTGTCTAGGTTCATGCGGATCCTCCCACGAATCTCCCCTGGTCCCCACACGCCGACCCTTGTCAGATCTCAAGTTGACCAAGCTTACGTACGTTAATCTCATCAGATAACGTACATTATGCTACAGTCGTAGCGTACGTTAAGATCATCATTTAGCGTGCATTAAGACGTGCAGAATTATACATGCATGCATGGAAAAGAATACAAAAACATAGGGATACAAATACGGGAAACTGATCATCGATTAATAAGTCGTAGAGTCGAAACTTACAAGATCGAATATAGGATAAATACACATTAATTGTCCGGGCATTACACTGGGGACACAACTGTGGATATACTTTTTTTAAGTGACTGATTCCACCGCACTGCGGCCCCATACTCCGGAAACCCCCCTCTGACCTGGCCCTATGGGTTAATACCGCTTGGCCCTACGCGTATGGAGAATTTTTTGGAGAAATTCAGTACCACTATATGTTGGTAAGAGGACTCGAACCCGGAACCTCATCCAACAATGCCCGAGTCCTTTACCACTGGGGCAAAGGCTCTGGACACAAAACTATGTTAGGTAAACTTTTTTAAGTGACTGATTCCACCGCTCTGCGGCCAGATACTCCAGAAACCCCCATCCGGCCTGGCCCTACGGGTTAATACCGCTTGGCCCTACGCATATGGAGAATTTTTTAGAGAAATTCAGTACCACTATGTTAGTAATAGGACTCGAATACGGAACCTCAGTCAACAATGTCTGAGTTCTTTACCACTGGGGCAAAGGCTCTGGACAAACTGTGTTGGGAAAACTTTTTTAAGTGACTGATTCCACCGCACTGCGGCCCCATACTCCAGAAACCCCCCTCCGGCCTGGCCCTATGGGTTAATACCGCTTGGCCCTACGCGTATGGAGAATTTTTGGAGAAATTCAATACCACTATATGTTGGTAAGAGGACTCGAACACGGAACCTCAGCCAACAATGTCAATCTTGATCACAGCTTACGAAGGTTGAGAATGAAGAATTAAATTCGAAATGTGTTCATATCCTCTGAGAGATTGAGAATATTAAATTCAGCATAATCTAATATGGTCCTTGGGAGATTTAAAAACTGCAACAAATTTAAAATTAAACTCACCATAAAATCATGAGTTGCAGACATGTTTTTTGTACCTTTGTTAAACAAAAGATGATAGTACAAGAGCTGCAATGAATTACTACATAAACTTACAGGTATGAAGTTCAACTCCTCAAAAAAGCAAAAAACTTGAGACTAGGCTCAGCGTAAAATCATGAATTGCAGACATGGTCTTTATACCCCTGTCAAACAAAGGATGATGATAGGGTTGGGATTCTCGATTATTGAATAAAAATAGTCGTACCCGATACCCAAAGCGTATTAAATATTTGGAAAAAATGCACAGAAATACATGAACTTTGCTCTTTCTTTCATTTTGCGCACGACTTTTTAATTTTCCCCATAAAATCACTAACTTTCGATTTCGTTCAATTTTTCCCTAGTCTTAAATTTCGCCCAAATTGAATCTGACATGGCGCTGATGTGGCAATTGGGCATGTGTCAACCTCTCTTCCATCCGAAAAATTAAAGGGAAAAATGCACAGAAATACATGAACTTTGCTCATTCTTTCATTTTGTGCGTAACTTTTTAATTTTTTTTTCATAAAATCACCAACTTTCGATTTTGTTCAATTCTTTCCTAATTTTAAATTCTATAAACATATTTTTAGCTTTTTAACAATACTCTGCTGTTGGAATATTTACCATGCTTTTGAATCTACTGCATTAGCTGCAAATCTGAAAAGAACAAAGTAGGAGACAGTATCGTTAGTGACGCAATCTGCAAACAATATGAGTGGATGTGTGACTAGGCGTCCCTCGCGCACACACACACGCGCGCGCCGCCGCCGCCGTCCGGACGGCCGGATCGGGCTGGGTCGGTCGAAGGGCGATTTGGGCGAAATGTCTCGGCGTTTCGAAGTTATCTTTTTACTGCAATTTTATTCGGTAAAAATTTATTTAACTGAAACACCTCAATTATAAATTCCGAATTTTGGTTAATTCTGATGTTGCTCATATGTTTTAGTTAATTCCAGGGAGTTCAGATAAATACCTCAAGTATAAATTCCAATGTTGCTCATATGTTTTATCCTGGGAGGCAAACACTATACACTGCGGTGGGGGCGAATTTGCTTTAAGGAGACAGAAATTCTGGACTCAACATCGCCCATCTTCGGATTTAGTTCCTTTGATTATATATATATATATATATATATATATATATATATTGTTTGCAAATTGCGTCACTAACGAACCTGTCTCCTACTTTGTTCTTTTCAGATTTGCAGCTAATGCAATAGATTCAAAAGCATGGTAAATATTCCAACAGCAGAGTATTGTTAAAAAGCTAAAAATATGTTTATAGAATTTAAAATTAAGAAAAAATTGAACAAAATCGAAAGTTGGTGATTTTATGAAAAGAAATAAAAAAGTTACGCGCAAAATGAAAGAATGAGTAAAGTTCAAGTATTTATCTGTATTTTTCCCTTTAATTTTTTGGATGGACGAGAGGTTGACACATGCCCGGTTGCCACATCAGCGCCATGTCAGATTCAATTTGGGCGAAATTTAAGACTAGGGAAAAATTGAACGAAATCGAAAGTTAGTGATTTTATGGGGAAAATTAAAAAGTCGTATGCAAAATGAAAGAAAGAGTAAAGTTCACGTATTTCTGTGCATTTTTCCCTAAATATTTTGAGTGCATTTCTTCATTTTTTTTATATTACCCCAAAATACCCGAATAGAAGTTTTATCAGGTACTTTTCGGTTCTTCGATTATTTTCTCTCTCTCTCTCTATATATATATATATATATAACTGTGTATTTTACTATTTTATCTGTCATGGAAGCCTCTTGGTGGCATAACATTCTAGTTTGACTCAATAAAATTACATAGTAGCAGGGGATTTTGAAATTAGAAGTCTCTATTGTAGCTTGATTAAAAAGAATGAATAAATAAATATATAAATAACCGAAAATATATATAATAATCGGATATTTCGATTATTTTTAATATAACTATCGTGTAATTTGATTTTTTGGTTATTTGAAATTAAAAGAATGTTGGGCGACTGGGGTCCTGTGCGACAAGAAAGTCCCACTTAAGTTGAAGGGTAAATTCTATAGAACGGCAATGAGACCTGCGATGATGTATGGATCAGAATGTTGGGCGATGAAGAAGTCGCTTGAGAGCAAGTTAGAAGTGTAACACCTCAATTCACAAATGGGACATTACACGCCGTAGAACCCTCGTGAGGTCTACGAGGCTAACTCATGACACATAAACCACAATCATATCCCAAAAGATGCACTCAAAAAGTAAATAAGGCCGTGGCCTCGGCCAAAATATTTTAACGGAGTACATGAAACATAAGTTAAATACCAATTCATTGCCCACGCAGGGGACTTAAACCAAGTTTAAAAGTAATCAGTCTAACTCCAGTACTAAACAAATGTAATGACAAAACATAAAAATACAGACTCGAGCCACATCATCATGCTAGCCCATCCTTTGCGTGCGCCTCCCGTGCCAGCTCCTCAGCTCGACCAGTACCTGAAATGCATAAGACGCATTTCCCCCATTTAAGGGGTTAGCATTCGAATAGTTAGTGCAAGTACACGATTACACAACATTATATACATACGAGATTCAACGCAAACAAACCATTAGGAAAAACATTTGAAATCAATAATCCGGAATATCACATTTACATTTAACAACAGTATATCCTCAAGTTTCCGCACCAAAACCATACACGCTAGGTAACTCGCGACTGTACCCATTAGTATCGGTCCCCATAGGTCCCGTCGAACCGTCCCCAGGTGAGAAACCACTTCTGCGGCCGTACCCATTAGTATCGGCCCCCAGAGGTCCCGTCGAACCGTCCCCAGGTGAAAGAACATCAACACACGCACCCATGTCCACTTCTGTGGCCGTACCCATTGGTATCGGCCCCCAGAGGCCACATGCCATCCCCAAGTGGAAGAGCAACAATCACATTCGTTCAATAATACCATTTACATCATTCACATCAAAATCATACACACAAAACGGAATGTAATACATGTACTTGGCTTGGATAACACGAGGCGAAGAAAATGGTGTAAGGAAAAGGGTTCGGTCCGAACAATCTTCACAAATCCGATCCTAACAACAATAGAGACTCAATCAACTACAATTCCACTGAGAAATCATGAATTAATCGGCGTTCTACCCTAAGGGACAATACGCCGAACACTACGGAGGCATAAGGTTCAAATTCGATCAACGAAGGGGAAAAACTTGGAATTGATCCGCTAAAGTTCAAGGAAAACATAACACCATGATTACCCAACTAATATTCATCATCAATCGAAGCAATAATGAAAGGAAAAATGAATAATAGCCAAGAACTCTAAAATTAGGTATAATGTCTAATTACCTCAATTCAACGATGGAATGGCGGAAGGAAGATGATTGATTCGTGTTAGAATGTCCAATTCCGAGTTATAAGATGCTAGAATGTAATATCCGGATGAAATCGCACAAAATCGTGATGAGGGAGTGGAGAGCCGAGAGGAATGGTGAAAATGGGATTAAAACCCGTGTATGTCCTATATATACTGGACAGAACACGGCACAACAAACGGCCCAAATGGCGCCGTGTTCAGCGCCGTATTGCGGGTCAGCAGGCGACCCCTGTGCGACACGACGCACAGACACGGCGCAAAATGCCGCGGGTCTTGCGCCGTTTCGCAAGGCAGCGGGCACCACTGGGCAACAAGGCGCACAGACCCGGCGCAGAATGCCGCGGGTCTTGCGCCGTTTTGCACAGGTCAGGCCAGACAGCCTCCTGACACAAGACGACGCTACCAAAACAGAAAAAGACGATAAACCAAAACACGATATGCCGACCCAATGGTCCGGGAAAATTACATGCAACGAGAAATAATATCTAATAACCCGAAATGGTCCGAGGTACACAACCATAATCGAACAAGAAATAAATTCCCTAAACTTATAGGAAATTACGAAACAGCCCAAACGTTCGAAAATCACGATACAACGTCGGATTAACAATCTGAAACTCACAACATGCTCCACTCAACCATACGAACTCATGGATATAGGAAAATGATGAAATCGAATGAGTTTTATGAGAATCGAAAGCATAAGCGATAAAATATAACTCAAGATGAAAATACGTAAAAACATCATCGAAACTCGTCCAAACGGAGAAACTCCAAGAACCAAATAGATTCAGAATTCCAAAACAGTGTCAAGCGAGTTGTCCGAAATGAACATACATCAAAAATAGAAATTACCAAAAATAAAAAACACGGATATTACATTCTCTCCCCCTAAAAATAAGTTTCGTCCCGAAACTTACAACGCGAATAACTCGGGGTATCTCGACCTCATATTCTCTTCCGTCTCCCACGTGGCTTCATCGGATCCATGCCTCGACCATTGCACTTTAACCAAAGGAATGGTTTTGTGCCTGAGTTGCTTCACCCGACGCTCTAAGATCTAAATCGGCCTCTCCTCGAAGGTAATGTCGGGCCCCAACTCGATCTCTCCGAAATCAATAATATAGCTAGGGTCCGATACGTACTTCCTAAGCTGGGAAACATGAAATACATTATGCACGTGGCTCAGGGACGGCGGCAAGCTTAACCGATATGCAAGCTCTCCAACTCTCTCTAGAACCTCGAATGGCCCAATAAATCTCGGACTAAGTTTACCCTTCCAACCGAAGCAGTAAACTCCACATGTCAGCGACACCTTAAGCAACACATGGTCTCCCACCTCAAACTCCAATGGCCGGCGACGTGTATCGGCATAAGACTTCTGTCGACTCTGAGCCGTCAAAGCAATCTTCTCTCTCGTCTCAACTACCATATCACGCTCGGTGCCAATTAGCTCAGATGTATCATCCCGACACAACGGTGATCTGGACTTCCTACCATACAGTGCCTCAAATGGTGACATTTTGATCGAGGCATGCCAACTATTGTTGTACGTGAATTCGATCAATGGCAAGTGCGACTCCCAATCATTCTTCCAATCTAAAGCACAGGCTCGCAACATATCCTCCAGCATCTGTATCGTCCGCTCAGACTGTCCGTCTGTCTGAGGGTGGTAGGATGTACTGAGTCTCAACTCGGTCCCCAAAGCTCTATGAACGACCTGCCAAAAATGTGATATAAATTGGCCATCACGATCCGAAACAATACTCTTAGGGGTCCCATGCAACCTCACTATCTCCGCAATAAACACTCGCGCTAGTCTCTCTGGCCCCCAAGTGTCCTTAATACCCAGAAAATGAGCTGATTTGGTTAGTCGATCGACAACGACCCAAATCATATTCATTCCAGTCTGAGTCTTAGGCATACTGGTAATGAAATCTATAAAAATATCCTCCCATTTCCACTCCGGGATAGGAAGTGATCGTAAAAGCCCCACGGGTCGCTGATGCTCGATCTTAACCTGCTGACAGGTCAAACACCTCGACACAAACTCGCTAACGTCTGTCTTCAAATTAATCCACCAGTAGTTACTCCTCATATCCTTGTACATTTTACTCGTACCAGGATGTATGGAGTAAGGTGTGGTATGAGCTTCACTCAAGATCTTCTGTCTCAGCTCAATAACACTCGGTACACATAGTTTGCCGCGAAATCTCAAAACTCCATCATCCTGGACCACAAATCCAGGGGCTTTCCCCTTCCTCACATCCTCCCTCAACTGGACCAAAAACGAATCATCATACTATTTCGCCTTGATATCATCAGTCAAGGACGAAGTGATCTCTAACGCATATAACTGACCCTGAACTCTCTGAACCCAAACCTCGATATTCTGAAAAATAAAATCTCGCTGGATCCTACTCTGTGGTGTAAGTACCTCTAACATCTATAGCGCCATCGGCTTTCGGCTCAACGCATTGGCCACTACGTTAGCCTTACCCGGATGATAAAGTATCTCGAGGTCGTAATCTTTAATTAGCTCCAACCACCTACACTGTCTCATATTCAACTCTTTCTGACTGAAGATATACTTCAAACTCTTGTGATCCGTAAAATTCTTACACGACGACCCATAGAGATAATGCCTCCAGATCTTTAAGGCGAAAAAGACCGCAGCTAACTCCAAATCGTGTGTGGGGTAATTCACCTCATAAGGTTTCAACTGGCGGGACGCATAAGCAATAACCCTATCTCTCTGCATCAAAACACATCCGAGCCCGAGTCCCTAAGCATCACTATATACCACGAAATCTTCGTTCCCCTGAGGCAACGCTAACACGGGTGCAGTAGTTAGTCGTGTCTTCAACTCGTCAAAACTACCCTGTCTGTCTGCGGTCCACTCGAATTTCTGAGTCTTCTAGAGCAACTGAGTGAGTGGTCTAGCGATCTTAGAAAATCCCTTAATAAATCTACGGTAATAGCCGGCAAGACCCAGAAAACTCCTCACCTCCTTCACATTCTTAGGCGGCTACCAAGCCATCACTGCCTCTATCTTCTGCGGATCTACCCGAACTCCCTCTGCTGAAATCACATGCCCGAGGAACATCACTTCCTCGAGCCAAAACTCACACTTAGAGAACTTCGCATACAACTGCTCAGCTCTCAAAATGTCTAATATAATCCGGAGATGTAAGGCGTGCTCCTACCGACTCCGTGAATAGATAAGAATGTCATCGATAAAGACGACTACGAATTTGTCCAGATACTCAATAAAAACTTTGTTCATCAACTGCATGAACACTGTTGGGGCATTGGTTAGCCCGAAAGGCGTAACCACAAACTCGTAATGGCCATATATCGTCCGAAAGGCAGCTTTCGGTATATCGCTGTCCCGAATCCTCAATTGGTAGTAGCCCGATCGCAAGTCAATCTTCGAAAAGACTGTCGCCCCCTGAAGCTGATCAAACAAGTCGTCAATCCGGGGCAAAGGGTATTTATTTTTGATGGTTAACTTGTTTAATTCTCGATAGTCGATGCATAAACGAAGCGATCAATCCTTCTTCTTAACAAAAAGTACAGGCGCACCCCAAGGCGATGCGCTCGGTCGAATATACCCTTTATCTAACAACTCTTCTAACTGATTCTTCAACTCTAACATCTCCGACGATGCCATACGGTACGGCGCTCGAGAAATAGGGGCCGCATTCGGCTCAAGATCAATAGGAAACTCCACCTCTCACTATGGTGGTAATCCCGGCAAGTCAACCGGAAATACGTCGGGATACTCGCTAACAACTGGAATCGAAGACATGTCAACCCCACCATCCTCCGCCTGCAGAGCGTAACACCAATAGCCGACACAACCTTGGTTCAGAAGTTTCATCGCCTTCAAGGCGCTAATCACACTCCCCGATCTACCCGGCTTACAACCGACGAGAGTATGCTCGGTGCCGTCCTCGGACACTATCGAGATGGTACGAGTCCGATAGTACATGATAGCACCGTGACGATCCAACCAATCATCACCGAGGATCAAATCCTCACCCTTAAGGTCTATAACAATGAGATTCGAGGGCCAATCCCGGCTCCCGATCCTCACTGGGCAATCCCTAACTTCTCGGTCCCCAACCATATGATCCCCGCTGGGCGTACCCACTACAAACGGTTCACACTCAAACAAGCAGTCAAAGCTAATACGACTCACACAATCCGAAGCAATAAAGGAATGGGTAGCACCCGAATCAAAAAGCACTGAAACTGGATGAGTAAGGATCTGAGTGGTACCTGACGCCACCGGAACGTCTGCCTCCTCTGTGCGCCTCATCTGATATAATCGGGGGTGAACTGAACCCGAACTTGATACTGTACGGTGATCCGGCTGACCCCGACCCCTACCACAGCCCGAAATCTGCGGAACATGAGTAGCTGGAGTGCTGTGTTCCCTCTAATCGGCGGTGGTAGTCAGAACTCTAGCGGCCCTGGTGGCCCTCTCACAATGAGCTGCCCGATGCCCGGTCTGTCCGCAAGTAAAGCAAGTAACTAATGGAAATGGGCAATCTTTCATAACGTGCTCGGGCTGACTGCAATTAAAACAAACTCTCCCGCCAGGTGCAACAGACTGGACCAACGGTTACCCTGAGATCCACCGGCGTGATGAAACGGCCTCTTCCCAGATGTAGAAGCAGAACGAGACCTCGAAAACTGACCACCCTAACCGGCCGAGAATCCGCCAGTAGTCTTATGCTTCTTAGCTTCCGAAACCGACTCTGATTCCGGGACGGCCATCTCGATTGCTAGAGCGCGATCCTGGTATTCCTTCAAAGTGGCACACATTAGCGGTGCCATACTCTGCCTGATATGCGGCTTCATGCGTATATTGAAGTAACGGATTTTATCAGCCTCCGTCCTCACCTAATCTTTCACGAAACCCAACTGTTGATTGTAATAGATAATGGCCTGAGAAATCGGCACATCTTGGGGTGTGGCAGTGAAGAACTCCACAATTCTGCGTTCTTTGACTGGCGGCGGACAATATTCTGCTTCCATAGCAGCCCTGAACTCCTCCCAAGTGGCTCGACGGTCTCTGGGCGCAACGGCCTCCCACCATTCCGCAGCTTCCTTATCCAGGAGGTACTGGGAAATATGTACCCTCCTGTCTTCGGGACAAGCTACGGTATCGAAGGTCCTGGACAACTGAAAGAGCCAATTCTCCCAATCGAGGGAGTCAGAAGATCCGGACAAACGAGGAGGGTGCATCTTAGTCACCGTCTGAAGCCACTTACTAGCTTCCTCTTCAGGTGTCGGGGGCGGATTCTGGCGTCCACCCTGAGCTATCTGAGCAAGCTGGGCTACTAACTGCACGGCGGCAAGAGCGTCGGCATTATTACTCGACGGCACTGGGTGAGAGGCTGAGTTCGCAGAGGACTGAGAAAGTGAGCCCTCTTCATTATCAGCACCCCGTCCACGGCCTCGGCCGCATCCCCTAGCTGGTCTACCACGACCTCTCAACATACTGAAGAAAAATATGAAAAGAACAAGATCAGAAAGATTCACAATCTACAAGGGTGGTATCACAATTCTCAATTTCGAACAATGCAAGAAAACGAATTATAGAAGTATAAGAGTTCGAGGAGACTTACAGCCATGGGTCGCACGAAAACACGGTAGCATGATGATATTAGGCTCAACGACTGACTCTAACGACGCAACTGACAGACCCAAAATTTACCGACAATCTAGGTATTCAAAACCTAAGGCTCCGATACCATAAATGTAACACCCCAATTCACAAATGGGACATTACACGCCGTAGAACCCTCGTGAGGTCTATCAGGCTAACTCATGATACATAAACCACAATGATATCCCAAAAGATGCACTCAAAAGTAAATAAGGATGTGGCCTCGGCCAAAATTTTAACGGAGTACATGAAACATAAGTTAAATACCAATTCATTGCCCACGCAGGGGACTTAAACCAAGTTTAAAAGTAATCGGTCTAACTCCAGTACTCAACAAATGCAATGACAAAACATAAAAATACAGACTCAAGCCACATCATCATGCCAGCCCATCCTTTGTGTGCGCCTCCCGTGCTAGCTCCTCAACTCGACCAGTACCTGAAATGCATAAGACGCATTTCCCCCATTTAAGGGGTTAGCATTCGAATAGCTAGTGCAAGTACACGATTACACAATATTATATATATACGAGATTCAACACAAACAAACCATTAGGAAAAACATTTGAAATCAATATTCCGGAATATCACATTTACATTTAACAACAGTATATCCTCCAGTTTCCGCACCAAAACCATACACGCTTGGTAACTCGCGACCGTACCCATTAGTATCGGTCCCCAAAGGTCCCGTCGAACCGTACCCAGGTGAGAAACCACTTCCGCGGCCGTACCCATTAGTATCGGCCCCCAGAGGTCCCGTCGAACCATCCCCAGGTGGAAGAACATCAACACACGCACCCATGTCCACTTCCGTGGCCGTACCCATTAGTATCGGCCCCCAGAGGCCACATGCCATACCCATGTGGAAGAGCAACAATCACATTCGTTCAATAATACCATTTACATCATTCGCTTCAAAATCATACACACATAACGGAATGTAATACATGTACTTGCCTTGGATAACACGAGGCGAAGAAAACGGTGAAAGGAAAAGGGTTCGGTCCGAACAATCTTCACAAATCCGATCCTAACAACAATAGAGACTCAATCAACAACAATTCCACTGAGAAATCACGAATTAATTGGCGTTCTACCCTAAGGGACAATACGCCGAACACTACGGAGGCATAAGGTTCAAATTCGATCGACGAAGGGGAAAAACATGGAATTGATCCGCTAAAGTTCTAGGAAAACATAACACCATGATTACCCAACTAATATTCATCATCAATCGAAGCAAAAACGAAAGGAAAAATGAATAATAGCCAAGAACCCTAAAATTAGGTATAATGTCCAATTACCTCAATTCAACGATGGAATGGCGGAAGGAAGATGATTGATTCGTGTTAGAATGTCCAATTCCGAGTTATAAGATGCTAGAATGCAATATCCGGATGGAATCACCCAAAATCGTGATGAGGGAGTGGAGAGCCGAGAGGAATGGTGAAAATGGGGTTAAAACCCGTGTCTGTCCTATATATACTGGACAGAACACGGTGCAACAAACGGCCCAAATGGCGTCGTGTTCAGCGCCGTATTGCGGGTCAGCGGGCGACCCCTGTGCGACACGGCGCAAAATGCCGCGGGTCTTGCGCCGTTTCGCAAGGCAGTGGGATACACGGCGCACAGACCCGGCGCAGAATGCCGCGGGTCTTGCGCCGTTTTGCACAGGTCAGGCCAGACAGCCTCCTGACACAAGACGACGCTACCAAAACAGAAAAAGACGATAAACCAAAACACGATATGCCGACCCAACGGTCCGGGAAAATTACATGCAACGAGAAACAATATCCAATAACCCGAAACGGTCCGAGGTACACAACCATAATCGAACAAGAAATAAATTCCCTAAACTTATAGGAAATTACGAAACGGCCCAAACGTCCGAAAATCACGATACAACGTCGGATTAACAATCCGAAACTCACAACATGCTCCACTCAACCATACGAACTCATGGAAATAGGAAAATGACGAAATCGAACGAGTTTTACGAGAATCGAAAACACAAGCGATAAAATATAACTCAAGATGAAAATACGTAAAAACATCATCGAAACTCGTCCAAACGGAGAAACTCCAAGAACAAAATAGATTCAGAATTCCAAAACAATGTCAAGCGAGTTGTCCGAAACGAACATACACCAAAAATAGAAATTACCAAAAACAGAAAACATGGATATTACGGGAAGCGGCCGAAATGAGAATGTTACGTTGGTCGTGTGGTCGCACATTGTTGGATAGAATCTCAAACGGGGTTTTCAGGAACGCGCTTGAATTGGCGCCTATTTTAGCGAGAGTTAGGGAAGGGAGATTGAGATGATTTGGCCATGTCCGCAGGAGGCAAGGAGATTGAGATGATTTGGCCATGTCCGCAGGAGGCAGGCTTCTGCTCCGGTGAGGAGGGTCGAGAGTTTATTGGTTTCCGGGGAGAGGAGAAGAGGCAGACCGAGGAGGACGTGGGAGGAGCAACTGAGATTAGATTTGAAGGCCTTAAACCTTTCTGAGACCATGACGGTTGATAGGTGCTCGTGGAGGCACCAGATCAGAGTTGTGGATGCTTTTGTAGGGAGCGGTGCTGTAGTTGAGAGCGTCAGAGTTGGGTTGTCTCAGTTAGCTTTGACCTAGAGCTTTACACTTTTTACTTTTACTGTATATTTGATCCTCCTGCCTTTTGCGTGCGATGTATTTTTTACAGGGAGCTGTGCGCAGAGTCAACCTCTCTTCAGTTAGAGCAGCGTTCATCGAGAGTGCAGTTGCCAAGGTCCCCTTAGGTAAGTCACATGTGAATGAAACCATGTGCTCAGGTATGGTCGTGAGCTTTTTCGTACCATATATTTCTTTGTATACACCACTCTATACTGTACTGTGCACTAAGCTGGGGGTCTTCACGGAAACAGCCTCCCTACCGTAAAAAGTAGGGGCATGGTTTGCGTACATCTTACCCTCCCCATACCCTGCTCTGAGCGGGATATACTGGGTATGTTTGGTTTGGTTTGGTTTGGTTTGAAATTAAAAGAACAATACCCATCCCGAAATTCTGTTTGAAAAGAGGATCCAATTCACAATTTTTCAAGATTTTTTCAATAACCGAACCATTTTCACCAATCTGGTTCGTCATTCGAGTATTCGCACTACAAAAAATATGATATTCAGTGACGAATTCTTTAGTGACGAAAATTTGCGCGATGAAAATAATTTTTCGTCACGCAATTTGATAATGTAAAATAATGGGTGACGAAAATTTTTCGTCGTTGATACTTGATAGTGATAATAAATAAATGGCGCCAACTTCTCCCGCTCTCGCGAAACATCTGGTGTCGAAATTTTTGTCACGGAGGACTTTTTTTTCTGCGTGACAGAGTTAGTTTCGTCGCGTAAGGTACAACAATAAAAATTAAAAAAAAACAATATAATATATTAGTGGATAACTTTCCCACAATAAAAAAAAGTCACTCCGTCTCTCTCACTCACTGCGTAATCTCACTCCCTCATCTCTCGATCTCCATCTTAGCCGCTTATTTCTCCGGCCTCTATTCTAAGATCACTCCTTTCGTTGGCTCCATCTTTCATGCCTCCATTCTAAGATCTCCGCTTATTTCGCCGGCCTCATCCTCACCACAGTAAGGTATGTTTCCCCCCGAATATTTTGGTCCAAAACTGGACATTATGTGTTTTGGTTCATGAATCAACCGATTGGGCCATCTTAAAACATATACAAATCATTTCCATTGAATGGTTGTTGTGAATCTTTCCATTAAAGATTTGATTGGATTAAAAACTCTATTTTTGCCCTAATTTCCACAACAAATCTTCCTCCTAAATTTTTTCTTCCCTAATAAATTGGGTGATACTCGTTTCCATCTAGGGTTTTATTTTGACTTTTTGTCATCTAATGAATTCTTATATCACTTTCTAGTTTAGTTACTAGTGTCTCTTATGTTGTTTTTGTTCTTTTTTCTCCTTTGTAACTTTTCTAGAAGTACATGGATAAGGCTTGGATGCAAGAGCCAAATAGATTTTCTGAAAAGTATGTGTTAGGCGTTAGATCTTTTATTCGATTTACTAAAGAGCATAAGGGAGTATCAAGTAACGTTAGGTGCCCTTGTTGTGAATGCTTGAACATTGATATTAGATCTATAGATGAAGTAGAGGATCATTTATTCTTGTACGGGATCTCACTAACTTACACCCGATGGATATATCACAAGGAACAATCTATGCAAGGGTTGTATGGTTTTATGAATGATCACAATAATAGTGGAGAAGAGGATGCCGATGAAACAGAAAATGAAGGTGAAGGGGATGAAATACAAGAAATGTTACAAGACATATATGGTGGAACGTTTGTGGATAACAATCCAATGGATTCATTTGACGATGAAGCTTCTAACAATGTTGAGGGGGAAGTTGGTGGTTTTGAGAAACTTTTAAGAGAGGCGGATCGTGAACTTTATCTTAATTGCAAGAGGTTCTCAACACTTTCATTTCAAGCTCATCTTCAACTCCGTCAACATCCTCAGAGCCAGTGGTATAAATTTAATTTCATTCCTTCCATCATTTTAAGATTAACTTTAATACTATTTGGGTTGACTTGAATAAAAGGCTCTAGGATAGAACCATATTAGTGTGTTATTTTAGGGTTGACTTGTCCCGCGTTTAATCTATAAATGCAGCACGTGTATTGACCTCTACTTGTGCATTTGTTTATGCAGATTCATGGTCGTGGAAGCAACATCGAAAACAATTTGGAGTAGTTCGATATATCGAACTTCCTTTTGGTATGAATTAGGTTTTTGGTAGCAATGTGGAGTAAGGATTGGAAATATGAAAATATTTTTTGGTATGATATATTTAGGTTTTTTGGTAGTCATATTGAATAGTGGTTGGATATATGGAACTTGTTTTTGGGATATTATTTAGGTTTTTGGGTAACAATTTAGCATAATACTTAGATAATAGCTACTTAGATAATAGCTTGGAATGTCTTTACTCAAAATGGATATTGTACTTCGAATATTATTTTGCTACGAATGAATGTTTTTGCTTGAAATTTTTGTAATGGTTTAAATATTGAATTTGGTTGGATGTTTGATTTGTTGTCACAGGTAACAAAATAGGTTTCTTTAAAATTTGTAAAATACTTTTTCTGTCATAAATTAACATTCGGTGACGCAATAATTCGTCGCAAAAAATTTCTCTAAGTAAACTGTCCACTAACTTTTGTGACGAATTGCTCGTCACTGAAGGCTAAATATCCGTAATGAAATAGTTCGTCACTAATTGTCTAGTTTTCCGTGACGAAGCTATTTCGTCGCCAATTGCACACTATCCACGGCGAAATATGTTTCTGTTAGGAATATGCCCTCGAATGCCACTCAGGGGATGAGAGAGTAGGGGCATTGTACTTGTAATTATGGAATAATTAATAAAAAGGCAATACGATTCATTCACTGTTTATTGTATTTCAATTGCATTCTTGACTTGGTAAACATTGAAGTGAAGTCCATGTAAATAAATCGAACATTCCATTCTCGTTATGGGATAAGAGAAAATGTACTGGAAGTGTTTAAAGTTTATTTACGTAAATTGTTCGCAAGTCAATAAACTTAAAATGGGCATTAAGTTTTAATATGACTTGTATAACTGATGCTAGGACGTGTGCACGTCTTGATAGCATAGTTATAAGTATATTAGTGGGGCAGTATACTCGAACACGACTCATACTCGATTGATCACACACGGTATTCACTCTCGGAGAGTCGATGACGAATCGAAAGGTTGTGATAGTATACGTGGACCTTTGACTTGAGGGTTCGAGAAGATGTGCTGTGACGTTTAGTTTGTCATTAGAGTAGTTAGACTCATTTGCTTAATTGCCGAGTCGACCTCGAAGTGCGGACTATACGGACAGGTAGCGATCTTTACCGTACGCCAAGAAAGGATTCTATCTCTGTTAGTGAGCAGGCGAATGTCCTATACGGTTAATGGCAAATAAGATCATAAGTCTTTGGCCAAAGCATTACGATATAGTCGTATTAGATACACTATTAATCGGTCTTGATTTGCATTAACACATGTATAGAGTTTAGTCAACAGTAGGGTTTGACTTTACCGTGACCCGAAGACTTGACCGGGACATCTGATGAAGGGTCTATACGTATATAGTATTCACGACATAATGGTTCTGGAATGATCCCTTCATTCGTTCTCAATCGGGGTTTACAGTGCGGCCCGCTAGTCGGGCTAAGTCCGCCCGCACTCATTGGTTCCTCCCAATGCCGGCTGAGACGGACCTACGGAGTCGCACATCAGGAGCGTTGACGGATAAATGTGAATTTATTATCTCTCTATTAATATTAGATATAGGATATCTAATTATGATTTATTGGATAAATCAAATATCGGTCTTATGAATTTAAATTAAGTTACCGGGTAATTAATTTAATTCATAAATTATATTTCTTAGAGAAATATATATTTGTATTTGATATAATTAATTAATTAGATTAATTAATTAATATAAATACATTGATGATTAAAAGGAGTGTATTTAACGGAGTCGTTTGACGAACGTCCGGTACACGAGCCGAGTGGCTCGGCTCGTTTTCTAGGAAACTTCCTTGTGGCCACCCACTCCTCATGGCATGGCATGATCTTGCATGTGTGTGGGAACTCACTTAGAGTTGAGATTCCCACATAATTGTGAATGATAGTTGTAAAGGAATAATTATTCTTTTATAATATATATATCATTACATTATAAATGATGATATGAGACAACAACAAAAAAATCTCATACTCATTCATATCATAGCTGCCTGCCGTGAGTTATATGTGAGGAGGGAGGAGAAAATTTTCTTTTCTATAATTTTCATCTTAGAGGTGTTATAAAAGTTAAGAAAAATTGAGAGAAAAAAATTCCTACGAGTTCCCTAGCCGTGTTCTTGGAGAACGGAGTCTCGTCGAAATTTTTCCGGGCAACTTCCGACGCGTGTGAAGTAGAGACTTCGAACTTTCGGTGCTTGGAACAAAGGGATTTCGTGTTCGGGACGAGGTTCGTGATCGTCATCCAATTTTACGAAGAATTATTTCAAAGGCTTCAAGGGTATGATCTTTATCTTCGTATTTATTTTTCGTATATACGTTACTTGATCGATCCTGTTTGGGATTCGTATTTATTTCCGCTGCGTATTTCGTTTTATTTTCGGAATCCCAACAGTGGTATCGGAGCGAGGTCAATGTTTCCGTATATACGATTATTTGTGCATTTTTGAATGCTTTTGGATGATGATTGTGATTTAGAATCATGTTTGTAATAATTGTAGATTTTAAATTGTTCGTTGTAGCATCACGTTTTTGGAAACGGGCCGAAAAACGAAGAAACGGGGCTGCCGGCAGTGGTGCTGGCAGAACTGCCTGGGCTGCCTGCCCAGGCTGCCGAGCATGCTCGGCCATGATCGGCCATGTCTCGGCCACAGCGGCCGAGAATGATCGGCCAGCCTGCCGAGCAGTGGCTCGGCCAGGCAGCCCTCGGGTTTTTGGCCCGATTTTGAATCGGGCCGCGGGCTGGGCCTAAAACCGGATTATCCGGGACTCCGTTTTAAGTTTATATTTTGTTGTAATTATTTCCCAAAATTTAAATTGGATTTTAATTTGACTAAATTAATATTTGGAATATTTTTTTTGTTAAGGGAAATAAATTAAACGAGAATATTATTTTTGGCCGGATTACTTCGAACGAATTAAAATGATGATTATTAGTATTAATTTGATTAATACCATTAAAATTGAATAGATTAATTTTATATTGATTGGATTAATATATTAATTGATTATTTAATTTTAATGCCACTTTATATTAATTGGATTAATATAGTAGAAATTGAATAGATTAATTTTATAGATTAATTAGATTAATTTATATTAAAATTAATTGTTTAATTTCGTTGCCATTACATGTTGTATGGAATCCTTATGTGATGATGATATAGCTCGTGGACTTAGTTTTTGATTTGTTCGATTCGATTGGGTTGTAAAGGCCGTTTTGAGCCTATTTATATTTACTAGAAAATTTGTATAGGATGCATTTTTTCATTTATGTAAGTATTATTTTGGGTATGACGAAGACCGAAGACAACCGACCGAGAAGACGAAGAATCGAAGACTGTATATTTTTTTTTATTGGGTCATTCGCTTGGCCCAGTACTTAGGAATTAGGTCCATGAGCTATATGTTGGTAGTAACTAGGTTACTATTTTCTGTTTTTCATTTTGAATGATTGACAAACATACAAACGCGCGTATAAATGAATTAATGTGCAAAGTGTAACATTAATCGCGAAATTCTCCCGACAACAAACAGACTAAGTTTGAAAAAGGTTACGAGGTTTCCTACCCTCCATCAAACTCGTAGAAAATTGATACCCGAGCTGATGTGCTATGCTTCCGAGTTATCGGGGTAGTACATTTGGTAGAGGTTGAAAAATTCTTGAGTGCATTAGATGCCTTCGGTTGGTGATAAATTTCGCCCCTAGAAACCTGATAGGTTGCCGGGTGAGATTCAATAGTCAAACCGATAGACGTTGATGGTCAACAACTTAGATAGTCTGGATTGCCAAGAAACCTGATAGGTTGAGGGCATGAAGACTAGGGGTAAAAGAAGATCAAATCATCCGTTAGACGGGTTGGTGTTAGACACCACTTTACAGAAATTAATTGGCAAGAAACCTGATAGGTTGCGTCTGTTAAAATTTGTAAAGAACTTGATCACCACTAAGAAGTCGATCTAACCATGATTTCAGGATTATAACATGGGAGTGTATAATTCCGATAAAAATTAGTGGGAGTCGAGACAAGAATTATACAAGCCCTTAAGTTCTATACTCGGTCATAATTAAACAAGTCACTAATTTAATCTTGTCTAAATCTTTGCAGAAAACGAAATTGAATCTCTCTAAAATGGCTAAAAACCCACTTGCAATACTACTTGAAAAGAATCTCCTAACTGGCCCTAACTTTGTTGATGGTTGCGTAATCGATGATTGTACTCAGTATGGAGTCTCTGGGATACGTCTTGGAGGCGGACATTCCACCGACTCCAATCCGGACTAGGGGTAATCAGGAAGACATTGACGTCCATGAAAAATGGGTCAAGGATGATGTGCTAGTCCGTGGTTTTATGATGGGCTCAATGACTAATGAGCTGCAGAGAGCGCACGAGAAAATGACACGCTAGGCAGATTCTCGCACACTTGACCGAACTTTATGGAGAGCACAGTAGGACTACTAGATATGAGATATCAAAGCAGTTGTTCAGTGCTAGGATGAAAGAAGGGGAAAAAGTGGGAGACCACGTCCTCAAGATGATCTCTATGATTGAGAGACTCGAGGTGCTCAACTTTAATATGGATTTATCCCTTCAAATTGATCTCATCCTTCAATCTCTACCTGACTCTTTCACGCAGTTTGTAATGAATTTCAACTGTAATGAAATTACATGCACATTAGCTGGGCTAATGAATAAACTGGTGACGGCGCAGTCTAACATGAAGACTAAACCGAGAGAGGCTGCTCTTGTGATTTCTTCTGGGCCTAAGAGGTCCAAGAACAAGAAGAAAAAGACCTACGAGCAGTACAAACCCAAGAAAGGGGTGCAAAAAGGAAAGGGCAAGGCCCGAAAGGTTCAAAAGGTAGGCGGTCCAAAACCTACAGACAAATGCCTTGAATGCGGTGAGCTGGGCCACTGGCGAAGGACTTGTCCCAAGATTAATGGCGCATCAGGTACGGAACTTTTTGTTTTTGAAACTAATTGTTCCACTACTGTATATTCTGCTTCATGGATTCTGGATTCAGGTGCCACTTCTCACATTTGTACTATGAATCAGGATCTGGAACGAAGTAGAAAACTTGAATCTGGGGAAATAATGATCACTGTTGGAAGCGGACAAAGTGTCGAGCCAACCGATATTGGATCAATCCTTCTGGGTTTAGAATCTGGTTTTATTTTGACACTAGATGAAGTACTTGTTTTGCCCAAGGGGCATAAAAACATTGTATCCATTCCAGTCTTGGACCGGAAAGGATTTTGTTTCTTCATTGGCAATGGCAGTTGTAAAATTTATTTTCGAAATAAATTGGTTGGAACAGCTACATTGTTGAATGGTTTATATCATCTGAACATGCAAAATAAAACAGCAGTGAACACTATAACTAGGAAACGTGGTAGGCAAGATACTAATCAAGCTCTTAAATGGCACCTTAGACTTGGTCATGTTGGTCAGACCAAGGTTCAGAAAATGGAAAAAGATGGACTTTTAAGTCCATTGGGTGTAGAACCCTATCCAACTTGTGAATCTTGCCTTAGAGGCAAAATGACTAAGTTACCCTTCACAGGGACTTTTGAAAGGGCTGCCGTTAAACTTGGATTGGTGCATACCGATGTTTGTGGTGCTTTAGAAGTAGCCCGAGACGGATATCAATATTTCATAACGTTCACAGATGATCATACTAGGTATGGGATTGTGTACTTAATGAAACATAAATCTGAAGCCTTTTCTAAATTCAAAGAATTTAAGGCCCTAGTTGAAAAACAAACTGGATGTCATATCAAAACACTTCGGTCGGACCGAGGTGGCGAATATATGAGCACTGAGTTTGATGAGTTCCTTAAGGAACATGGAATAGTTTCACAATTCACGCCTCCAGGAACCCCACAGTTAAATGGTGTTTCAGAAAGGAGAAATCGGACTTTGTTGGACATGGTTCGCTCCATGTTAAATTACACTGATTTACCTATTTACCTGTGGGGGTATGCCTTACTAACATTGCCTATATCCCAAATAGATGTCCTTCCAAATGCTTCCTATCACTCCGCATGAGATGTGGAAGGGTAAGAAACCAAGCCTTAATCACATAAGGATGCAGGGATGTCCATTATGTCAAAAAGGCTAAGGTGGACAAATTGGAAGCGAGGTCCATAAAAGGACGTTTCATAGGATACCCAGAGGACTCGATGGGTTATCTATTCTACATGCCAGAAGACCATAGGGTCGTTGTGGCATTACAAGCGCACTTCCTTGAGGATGAATTCATTCAGGAGGGTGGCTCGGGTAGAAATATCTCTTTGGAAGAGCATAATGAAACTCCTAAGGAGACATCTGATCAGGGATCAAGAACCGAACCTATTATAACACAACCTCCACTTAGAAGGTCTGATAGGGTATCTCACTTACCTGAGAGGTATGGCTATACACATGTCGAGGAACTGGGTCTCCATGACACACCTGATAGCAGTGAAAACGACCCTGTCACCTATGACCAAGCGATAGTGGATGTAGACTCTGATAAATGGCAAGAAGCAATGGAAGCTGAGATAGACTCGATGCATACCAATCAGGTCTGGACTCTAGTAGATCTTCCAACTGGCATGAGGACTATTGGAAATAAATGGATCTATAAGAAAAAGACTGATGGGGATGGCAAGGTTGATGCCTATAAGGCCAGGCTTGTGGCAAAGGGTTATACCCAAAGGGAAGGAATCGATTATCATGATACCTTCTCGCCCGTAGCTATGATAAAGTCAATTCGCATGATGCTTGCCATTGCTGCCTATTATGATTATGAAATATGGCAAATGGACGTCAAAACAGCTTTTCTAAATGGATACCTCGAGGAGGAAATCTATATGGAACAGCCTAAAGGTTTTGTGTCCAAAGCTAATATTCATAAAGTGTGTAAGCTGCAACGAGCCATTTATGGTCTGAAGCAAGCTTCTCGGAGTTGGAACCTTCGATTTCACGAAGCAGTTAAGGACTTTGACTTCGAACGAAATCAGAAGGAACCGTGTGTTTACAAAAAGATCAGTGGGAGCAACATTGCGTTCTTAGTACTATATGTAGATGATATTCTACTTATAGGAAATAACATAGCAATGCTTCAAGACCGTGAAAGCTTGGCTTTCTAAAACGTTCTCCATGAAAGACTTGGGAGAAGCTTCCTATATTCTAGGGATCCGTCTTTACAGAGATAGACCGCGAAGAATGATAGGACTTTCCCAAGCCCTTTATATCGATAAAATCCTAAGAAGATTCAAGATGGATGAATCTAAAAGAGGGTTCCTTCCCATGCGACATGGAATTCATCTCACCACGAAAATGTGTCCTCAAAGTGAGGAAGACAAGAGAGAGATGAGTAAGGTACCCTATGCCTCGGCAGTGGGTAGCCTCATGTACGCTATGTTGTGTACGAGACCGGACTTAGCCTATGCTGTTAGTATGGTAAGTCGATTTCAAGCAAACCCGGGAAGGGAACATTGACCGCCGTAAAGAACATTCTTAAGTACTTAAGAAGAACTAGAGATTTAGTTCTTACTTATGGTGGTGGAGAACCGAAGGTGATTGGATTCACCGATTCGATTTTCAAGGAGACAATGACGACTCTAAGTCGACATCCGGGTATTTATTTACTCTCAATGGAGGAGCGATCTTGGAGAAGCTCCAAGCAAACCGCCATCGCAGATTCCACCGCCAAGCAGAGTATCAAGCCGCCTCAGAGGCTAGCAAAGAAGCATTTTGGATGCGAAGTTTATACAAGAACTTCAAGTGGTGCCTAACGCGGAGTTGCCTATATCACTATTCTGTGATAATGATGGAGCTGTCGCCCAAGCCAAGGAGCCGAGGGCTCACCACAACACCAAGCATATAGAGAGAAAGTACCACATAGTTCGATATATGGTGTAAAAAGGATATGTATCATTGGAAAGAGTAGACTCGAAGACAATGTCTCGACCCGTGACTAAGCCATTATCTCAGGCCTTCTTAGAAAGACTTCTGAAGAACATGTGTATTGGATACCATGATGTGTGGCATTGAGTGCAAGTGGGAGATTGTTAGTAATATGCCCTCGAATGCAACTCAGGGTATGAGAGATTAGTGGCATTGTACTTGTAATTATGTATTAAATAATAAAAAGGCAATTCGATTAATTCACTGTTTATTGTATTTCAATTGCATTCTTGACTTGGTAAACATTGAAGTGAAGTCCATGTAAATAAATCGAACATTCCATTCTCGTTATGGGATAAGAGAAAATGTCTTGGAAGTGTTTAAAGTTTATTTACGTAAATTGTTCGCAAGTCAATAAACTTAAAATGGGCATTAAGTTTTAATATGACTTGTATAATCGATGCTAGGACGTGTGCACGTCTTGATAGCATAGTTATAAGTATATTGGTGGGGCAGATACTCGAACACGACTCATACTCGATTCACCACACGGTATTCACTCTGAGAGTCGATGACGAATCGAAAGGTTGTGATAGTATACGTGGACCTTTGACTTGAGGGTTCGGTAGAAGATGTGCTGTGACGTTTAGTTTGTCATTAGAGTAGTTAGACTCATTTGCTTAATTGCCGAGTCGACCTCGAAGTGCGGACTATACGGACAGTAGCGATCTTCATCAGACGCCAAGAAAGGATTCTATCTCTGTTAGTGAGCAGCGAATGTCCTATACGGTTAATGGCAAATAAGATCATAAGTCTTTGGCCAAAGCATTACGATATAGTCGTATTAGATACACTATTAATCATCGGTCTTGATTTGCATTAACACATGTATAGAGTTTAGTCAACAGAGGGTTTGACTTTACCGTGACCGAAGACTTGACCGGACATCGATGAAGGGTCTATACGTATATAGTATTCACGACATAATGGTTCGGAATGATCCCTTCATTCGTTCTCGCCGGGTTTACATGCGGCCCGCTAGTGGCTAAGTCCGCCCGCACTCATTAGTTCCTCCCAATGCCTACCGAGACGGACCTACGAGTCGCGCATCGGGAGCGTTGACGGATAAATGTGAATTTATTATCTCTCTATTAATATTAGATATTGGATATCTAATTATGATTTATTGGATAAATCAAATATCGGTCTTATGAATTTAAATTAAGTTACGGTAATTAATTTAATTCATAAATTATATTTCTTAGAGAAATATATATTTGTATTTGATATAATTAATTAATTAGATTAATTAATTAATATAAATACATTGATGATTAAAAGGAGTGTATTTAACTGAGTCGTTTGACGAACGTCCGGTACACGAGCCGAGTGGCTCGGCTCGTTTTCTAGGAAACTTCCTTGTGGCCACCCACTCCTCATGGCATGGCATGATCTTGCATGTGTGTGGGAACTCACTTAGAGTTGAGATTCCCACATAATTGTGAATGATAGTTGTAAAGGAATAATTATTCTTTTATAATATATATATCATTACATTATAAATGATGATATGAGACAACAACAAAAAAATCTCATACTCATTCATATCATAGACTTGCCGTGAGTTATATGTGAGGAGGGAGGAGAAAATTTTCTTTTCTATAATTTTCATCTTAGAGGTGTTATAAAAGTTAAGAAAAATTGAGAGAAAAAAATTCCTACGAGTTCCCTAGCCGTGTTCTTGGAGAACGGAGTCTCGTCGAAATTTTTTCGGGCAACTTCCGACGCGTGTGAAGTAGAGGCTTCGAACTTTCGGTGCTTGGAACAAAGGGATTTCGTGTTCGGGACGAGGTTCGTGATCGTCATCCAATTTTACGAAGAATTATTTCAAAGGCTTCAAGGGTATGATCTTTATCTTCGTATTTATTTTTCGTATATACGTTACTTGATCGATCCTGTTTGGGATTCGTATTTATTTCCGCTGCGTATTTCGTTTTATTTTCGGAATCCCAACAGTTTCTTCGCCGAACCATACACCATCTGCGACGAAACAAGATTTCCTCGTGATATCTCTTCAACGACGCTGTTTCCGCGACGAAATTGTGACGGTCTAATTTTCGTCGCAGAATACAATTTGTGACGAAATTGTATCCTATCAGTGACGAAATTGTTCGCCACAGAATGCCAGATTTCTTCTAGTGTCGATTCTTAAGTCCCAGTCGTAGCTGATGGTACCAGAGTTGCAATCAATTTCTACATAAACCTATAGGCACAGTGTTCGACTTTTGTGAAGGCAAAGAACCTGAAACTAGGCTCAGCGCAAAATCATGAGTTGTAGACATGGTCATTGTACCCTTGTTAAACAAAAGGTTTTTTTGAGGATTTTACACTTAGAGAGCTGATCCGACAACTCGTGATTCTACGATAAGCGTAGAAACTTAGGTTTTTGTCCTTCTCAAAACTCGAAATCCATACTTCCAGAATAAATAGGAATTCGTTGCAAGTTTGCCATCAAACAACCAATATGATATGTAGACTAGGGGTGTGCATTCGGATCAATCCGATCCGATCCGATCCGATCCGAATTCGGATTGATCCGAAATTTCGGATCACCTTTTGCTCAATCCGAAATCCGAACCGATCGTTCGGATCGGATTCGGATCAATCCGAATCCAGATCGGATTGGATCGGATTAAATCCGAAAAATCCAAAAATTTTAAAAACTAATAAAAATAATAAAAATCATAATCCAAAAATAATAAAAATTTCATTTTTTTTTATATATATATTTCGGATGGATCGGATTAATTCGAAAATCCGCGGTTAATCCGATCGATCCGAAGTTTTTTCTGACGTTTTACCTAAAAATAATAAAAAAATTCTTTTTTTTTTTATATATTTCGGATCAATCGGATTAATCCGAAAATCCGCGGATTTAATCCAATCCGATCCGAAATTTTTGGATCTGTAAAATTCTAATCCGAAATCCGATCCGAAGTCATCGGATCGACTGGTTCGGATCAGATTTTCAGATTTTCGGTTCGATTTTTCGGATTCGGTTTTTCTGCACACCCCTAATGTAGACTTACAAATATTTTATTTTTTAGATTTATAACCAGAGGAGGAATCAATGTGATTGATGGGATTATTGTTCTTACTGATTTGGTTGGGTTTAGGGTTCTTTCTAACTAGTTCAATCTCGTGTAATACACATAATATTTGTAAAAGATAAGTTAAATATTTATTTAATAAAATATTATTCCCTCCATCTCTTGAATTTTTCTAAAAATCTCCAACACTGGTTTTAATAAAAAAAGTTATCGAGGGTATTTGTAGTATAATGTAAATAGAGAATGTGTCCCATCACTACAACAAAAAAGGTCTTTAACAACGTTTTTTAAACGTTGTAATTAGTGTTTGACAACGTTTCGTAAAACGTTGTATTATCCGACGTTGTCTTAGGTCCATCTTTATGACAACGTTCTTTAAACGTTGCGGATACATTGTTGTAATAGCGATCCCGTTTTTTGTTAAAAACCTTTAACAACGTTTACAAAACGTTGTTACTAACTTCAACAACGTTTACGTAAACGTTGTCCTTTCTTATTGACAACGTTCTGAAAAGGTTGTTAATAAGTTCCGCAACGTTTGAAAAAACGTTGTCTGTTAGTATTAACAACGTTTATGTAAAACGTTGTAGAAAGTTATTTTTCTAAAAAAAATATCCACTTCCACAACGTTTGTAAAAACGTTGTCTTTGATTATTCACAACGTTTTACATAAACGTTGTCTAAAGTTATTTTTCTAAAAAAAATATCCACCCCCAAATTCACCTATTGCACCTACTACAATAAAGTGTGTCAATGGACTTCTTACTCACTTCAAGTCCTCATGAACATAAATCAATACAGGGCACACGCAAAATAAACAAAGAAATAACGACTACGAGGGCACCCCATATTTGCAAGCTTGTCAGCAACTTTGTTGGCCTCTCGGTAGATGTGGATGATACGAACATTGGAGAGGGACGCAATAAGCCGTCTTATTTTTCGCACAAGCTGCTGCCTCCCCGCCGTGCTTCCAGGCTCGTTCCTGTTCAAGCAATTAACAATAACGACTGAATCTATTTGCAGCTCAAGAGATGTTACTCCTTTGCTGATGGCGAGTGTCAGACCTTCCCTGGCTCCCCACAGCTCGGCCAAGTACGCCGATGAAACAGCCAAGTGCTTGGCAAACCCACCCAGCCAACGACCCTGCGAGTCACGCAAAACTCCACCACACCCAGCTAAACCGAGATCAATTTTCGCCATCCGTATTAACAGCCATCCAACCAGACGGAGGAGCCCTCCAAGAAACTTCCACCTGCTGAATAAGTCGTTTGCGCATATTCACGAGTGTGCTACAGGGTAACGGCCAGGGTGCAAGGGCCTGAAAAAATCCTCATCATGGACTTGTTTATTCCAGAGTCCCATCCACCACCAAATTGTTGAAAAGATTAGCACTCAACCAATCATCCAAATCAGCACCATAAAATATCACGCGCAAGTCTAGAGGAATTAATGAGTTCCAAAGCAAAGTTGCTTATTGACAATAACGCAAAACATGACTAATATTTTCAATATCATGACGACAAAATGGACAATTTAAATCGCCATTCCCCCACTTACCACAATATTCTCTGGTAGCCAATTTCCCATGGAGGATTTGCCAAATGAAGCAGCGAACTCGCTCCGGAACTTGCAGCTTCCAAACTTTCTTCCACTTATCCTCTATCAAATTGCTATCATGGTTACTAAGATTTGATAATCTTTAGAACTTCCGCAAGCTAGTTTGTATACATCAAGTGATCCTAGCTTATAAGTCATATACTCGAAAAGAGGGCTGTCTTTTAGATGAAACATCTGTGGTCAGTTCACCAGAAGCTACTACATAAGGAATGCAGATAGTCATGTACCGAGTCTTGCTTTTTAGCCACCACATTTTGCTTTTTTGCTTCTCCATGTCGCCAAGTCTCCCCAAACATAGGACCAACAATAACAAGATGTAGATCTTCTATTAGTCACTAAGTCAACCCCATCGGAATCCGTCTTCAAGAAAACAACGAACCTTTCCCTAGGCTTCCTTATAGATACTTCAGAATCTAAATAGCTGAATCTAGGTGTACTTGGTATGGAGCATGCGTAAACTTGTTTCTTGGTAGGGAGCATGCGTAAACTGGCTTACCATGCTGACAGCAAAAGCTAAACATCAGTCTTGCGTGAGTTAAATAGAAAACCATTCAGACAAGTTCCTGATATCTACCTTTGTCGACTGATGTACTTGTATTCTGATCTCCTAGTTTAACATTACGTTTTCTTTGAGAAACAGATATACCTAAGCACACCGAGATCTTCAATTTTTAATTCATCTGCAACACTCCTTTTCAAGGAAATTTATCTCCGAAATATCATCACTTTGTTAATATGATATCACCAAATATGGCAGTCCATATAGTTGATGACTTGTTTTGATAATCTTTAACAAGAAGATCTACTTCAAAGACACTTTACCAACAACCCCCCTAACATGAATTAACCAAAGGTTAGGAATAAATAAAGAGATCAGAAAAATGTATAATAGACAACATAAACAATCAATATAACAAGTGACCTGTTGATGGGTCATCAATCATCTGATCTGGTACACGATCCGACTCGCAGTCAAATAAACAGCCAATATTACAAGTGACCTGTTGATGGGTCATCAATAGCCTGGGCAAGAATTACGATTAGTAGGATGATGACTTGATACTTCCATCTCATGATTTAACACCTAGAGACATACAAATATATAGTGTAAGCCACACTACATAGATTATTATCAAATTATGGACATGGAGGAAATCATAAAAAACAGAGACGACTAAACGATGCAGTAAGTCTGGGTTTGATGAAATAACAACTCCCCACACACTCGCAGGAGGATATTATGAAAGCTTAGAGCCATAGAGGTATATTAAAGTTACATAGAGGGAGGGGGGGAAAATCATATAACGCCTAACGGTAACGCCATTCTCTTCCCAATAAAGTAGCCATATAATGTATGTTCTAATCGAGAACTATCCTTTTCAACCACATTACGAGGAATAGAAATGTTAACTCCTTGAATAACAGGATCCACAATAGGAGACTCAAGAGACGATTTGATGAGATCATCATATAGGGCTGCTATAACATCCGCTATTTTAACTTGAACATCCTTATCCAAAACAGCCCAAAGTGGATATTTGCCTTCATCAATATTCTTAGTGAATTCATCAATATCCCTAAGAGTAGTAATGGGAGTACCAAACAAAGATTTAATGTATTCTAACACCTTACCATCAGTAGTACTTGATTCCCCAACAGTATGAACACCAGTAAGGACCAGATTCATTTGCCATACTACCACTCGACACAGAGCAGTAAGATATGAAACTAAGAGGACAGGGAAAGTATAGTACAATTATGACACAAAAACAATGGGGAATGAGGATTATCATTTCAGGGAAGCAAGTAAAACCTTGTGTTATGACACAAACCGTGGATTATCATTTCAGGGAATGAGGACAAAAACAAGGTTCAAAGAAGCAAATGAGTTACTAAAGAAGGCATGAGCTTGATTTTTAAGGTTATATAATGTCATGATGACTGGGACTTATTTGAGCATGAAAACACCAACAATCTCAGCTAGAACTCATGTTGAGCAATTATGACAGTTTTAAAAGAAAAAATTGCAACTAAAGAACAACTAGGGTAATTTAAGCTATATTATGACTAGACTATACTAAATAAGCAGTAACAACCAAGAATAAGCACATGAACAGTAAATTCACAATATTATACTAAAAAATTAAAAATCTAGCAATTGCAGCCAATTATATAACCAACCTGTTCAGTAGAACATCTCTCAAAAATCGACCTTCATAGAAAGCCCTAGGATTGGGCAACAATCTGAACAAAATTAACCACTCTTTAAGAACGCCCTTCCATTCTTTCCCTTTAAAATCAAGTGTAAATGATTCAACACTGCCAAAAATTTGAGATATATACTTACACATGGTCAATTAAAACACAATAATAAGTAAGAAGGTGTAATATCAATTACCTATAACCATGCAACTGACCCTTGATTTATATGCTCACATACCTTTCCCCTCCTCCTTTATCCGGGCTTGGGACCGGCAATGCAATGCAATATACAACAATTGCATTGGCGGAGTTAAAAAGGGGTTAGTTAATAAGTCGGGCAAACATCTTAAAAAAACAAGTAATACCAAGTTCTAAATGTTTAGCAATAAACCAACATAGGACACATATTGTGCATCAAAATAGAAATCCAAAATAGAAGTCCAGACATAAGATTCTTAACTAATTAAAAGAAACGAATTCCTTAGGCCATGCGGTCGTACTCCCAACTGCATCCGCGATGACTGACATATCTGAGTTAGGCCTCCACAAATCAGCATTAGGAACCAAAGCTACTTGAACCCAAACCTTCCAAGCATCATTTCCAACGGGAACACCGTGCACCATAGCATTAGGATCCGTGGATGCAATTGTAGCTTCAGCAAGAATCTTCTTTTGCCAATCCAATAATTTGCATTTGCGATCAACAGTGACACTTGTACGGGCATCTCTTGAAGTTGAACCATAACAATCACGAGCATTAGAGCTACCATTATGTGACGACGGAGTGGGTGACTTCCCATTCAAATTTTCCCTTGAACCAATATTATGCAAATGCGGAGAGGCCATCTTTGAATTTGCTTTCTCCTTTGACGCGAAACCCTAGGAACAATCACGAGTTAACATGTAAGTGAAAACTATAAATAACTCTAAAAAAAATGTGCTTGACTACAAAATACTTGCCTGCATACGCATAAAGTGTCTCATCTCCGCCATTTCATTTTCTAAATGTTCAAACTTCTCCATTTTTTTATTCAGTTCTGAAACTTGATTCTCAAGTGCTTGGACTTTCTTTGAACTATTCATGTGGATACCCATTTTTGATGGGGTAATACCAAATCCCATCCCTCTAACTCTTCCATTTCTCTCGGGCCCGAGTATTTGAGAGAGTGCGTCCTCATTAATTGATGTCAAATGGGAGGTTTGAGAGGATGTGATCTCTTGTATTTTACTCTTGAAAATTAGTAAAAAAACAAGTATTAAATGATAGATTAGGCAAAATACTCCCTCCATCCCAAAATAATCTTCTATTTTTTCTTTATTGTTACTACAATTGAACTTTGAGAAATAAACATGGATTGATTTGATTATAATATCAATAACAAGTTTTTGTATTTTTAATAGGATAGTTAAATCAACCTAAAATAATTACTCAAAGTTCATTCGTAATAATGACATAAAAGATTGGCATTTTGGGCGGAGGGAGTAAAAAAATAAAGTATGATTTAGTTGAAATGTCACTTACCATACAATCGGCAATAAATAGAGTTGGTACTTCACCATTCTTTTTAGTGTGTGCTTTACACCAAATATCTTCTCTCCTTAGAGGCTTTTCTGGATTCTCCTTTCTCTAAAAAGAATAAGTACTATTTAAGTTAAAATACAAAACTGAAAATATGTAATAATCACATGAGGTGGGATGGAAGGAGTATTGATCAATTTATATAAAGTTACCATTTCTGGATTTGATCCACAAAGACGAGTTTCTCGGCCTAAATGTATTGTCAAGTGAATCATAATATCAAAGAATGAAGGAGGAAAATATCTTTCAATAATGCACAATGTATCAATTATCTCATGTTCTGTAGCTTCAATTTTTTCGACATCAACCACTCTTTGGCTTATATCATAGAAAAATGAACAGAAACGAAGTAATGCATTTCTTGGCCCTTTTGGTAGAAGTCCTCTCAATGCGACCGGCAATAACTGTTGCATCAATACATGGTAATCATGGGACTTGAGTCCAAGTATCTTGTCATTTTGTGCAAAACTGTTTGCAATATTAGAGCTATACCCGTCGGGAACTTTCAAATTTCTTAGTCGCCAATAAAATGTCTCTATCTCAGAACTTGTTAACGTATGTTGGCCTGGTGGAAGGGCTAACTTACTATTCTCATCAAGCCTTGGGTGCAACTCTGGCCGAATTCCCATACTTTCCAAGTCTTTACGAGCACTATGGCCATCTTTTGATCTTCCTTTTATATCAAGCAAAGTGCACAAAGAAACTCTCACCACAATTTTTTCGATGTGCATTAAATCCAAACAGTGACGTACCAACAAATGCTAAAAATAAGATATTTTATTAGTTATCAGCTAGCTATTAACTATGTCATTATATTGAATTAACATTAAAGCACAAAATTTGTTATACCTCGTAATATGGCAACTCAAAAAAATTGATTTTTTCTTCCAATTCAGGACCTTAACTTTCTTTATAATCTTCCTCCTCCTTTTCTTCTTTCTCTTACCTTTTGCCCTTCCTTGTCTCGGTTCTTCATCACTGCTCATTTCATCCCATTTTCCAAAATCATTTTCAATCCCATTAACAACTGCTAAAATTTCAGAACCAGACAATATATGAGGTTTCCCCGTCTTCTCATGGGTTCCATCAAACTAACTCTTCTTCTTTCGGTAAGGATGATTGGGTATAAGAAACCGTCGATGACCCATATACGCACACTTGTGACTGTGAGGTAGATAAATTGAACAAGTATTAGCACCACAAATAGGACATGCCATCATACCCTTAGTCGTACACCCAGCTAGATTTCCATAAGCCGGAAAATCATTAATCGTCCACATGAGAATAACCTTCAGATTGAAAATGCTCTTCGTAAATGCATCGTACACCTCAACCCCACTTATCCATAACTCTTTCAAATCTTCAATCAATGGCCTTAAATATACATCAATATCATTTCCTGGTTGCCTTGGACCAGGGATTAGCAAAGTTAACATTATATTTTCCATTTTCATGCACAGCCAAGGGGGGAGGTTGTAATTAACAAGCATCACGGGCCAACAACTATGTGTAGAACTAAGATTACTATAAGGATTAAATCCATCTGTGGCAAGTCCAAGTCTTAAATTCCTAGGATCAGATGAAAAACAAGGCCACCTACTATCAATAGACTTCCACTGTGGCGAGTCAACAGGATGTCGCATTTTGTTATCGTTACTATGATGACTGCTATGCCACAATAATTGTTCAGAATTATCTAATGATCTGAACATCCTTCTAAATCTGGGAATAATAGGAAAGTATCTCAACACCTTGGCTGGTACCCCCTTTTTAATTTTACGCTCATCTCCTTTTCCTACCACTTTCCACCTGGATTTCCCACACCTTGGACAATTGTCTAGATACGCCAAGTCTTTTCTAAATAAACAACAATCATTAGCACATGCATGTATTTTTTCATAACCCAAGTCAAAGCTCTTAAGTAATTTTTTTGCGGTATATGTGGAACTAGGAAGTACATTCTTCCGTGGCAACATGTGACCAAAAATTTTGAGAAGATCAAGAATGCTTTGTCGAAATGCCGTTAATGACTTTATGTTTGAAAAGCACAACTGTCATTATCAACTTTGTATAGTCACTACAACCCATATATAAGGGAGTTTCGCATCTTCTAATAATTTTGAAAACCCCTCATCTCCCATTGCTTGATATAATTTGGAATTGTTTCCTCGTTAACACGTGCATCTATGAACATCCTATATGTATCTGATATATCATCAAGATCAAATGTCCTTTTGGAGGAAGTGCTAGGACGTTCTTCCCCGTGAAAAATCCAAACATCGTATGTCTTATCCATACCATATATAACCAAGTGCGAGACTACATCATCACTAGACTGGTAATCCAAATTTCTGCATCGAGTACAAGGACATCTAATTTTAGAGGGATTTCCTAGACTTTCCAAACTTACTGCTACAAAATTTCTTACTCCTTCCCTGTAAGCAGCAGTTGGCCTACAAACAAAATTATACATATTACATAGCTGGCATAAGACAACAAGAAGCTATGAAACTACTATTTAAGCTTAGAGTGAAAACCTGGGTAGATTCACCCACGATTTATCCATCGATATGAATTATGAGTACACCGAGAACACTACAAGAGATAATAATATTAACACAGTTTGAAGAATTAATAATTTAGTACATCTCATTGTACCTTAACTGCTAGCCCAAAGCTAACAAAAAAATGTGAAAACCAGAGATAATAATATTTAAACTCCGTATGTTTGATGGTTCATACAGTGTCTGTTGTGATTATTATTGCTATGACCTTCAAATTCGATTTTTTTGTTAAATCGACCTAAAGTAAATAGAAAACCAGGGTCATCTGACCCAGATAAGACTGAAAACATAAACATCAAACATACATGCGCATAAAAAAGAAAATCAGATCACAAAAGAAAGCAAAATATCATTTTTAAAATGTGTTTTTAATTGTAAAAATAACCAAGAAAAATTGTGACGTTTGGCAAGAAAGAAAATAAATTTTGAGTCACAACAATAGAGTGCGTGAAAAATAAAAGAAATCAAAGAAAAAAAAGCATGAACATCTGTAGACGAATAGAGAGAGGAAAAAAAGCTATCCTCTAGCTATTCTTCAAACCTCTAATAGCCAAAAAGCAGCTTTTTCTACAATAGAGTCTTGAGTTCACATTCCAGTTTAAAAATACATAACTTTCATTCACGAAGTGCCATAGGATGAAAAAGTAAGTATATCAGCATCAAGGTTGTACAAGGGATATGCTCAAAACGACAAACCAGTTGAAAACCCCTTAAATAAGGACTTCAGCTAAATTTTTTACAAAGCCATTTCAGAACTTAACCGAGTGAAACACCAGATTAAGCTAAACTACCAAATATAACTCATCAGCAAGGACAAACAGCTAAATTTTTTTGCGTTTGTAAACAATAGTAGGGGATTTTTGTCTAAAGTTAACTACAAGTCGTTTCGCACTGTTTCTTCACTCTTCTCTATATCAATATATGACATGTAATAAATAACTTACAACGAGCATAAACTTACAGGAACACGAAACTGGAAAACAGATACCGACGAAAAATTAACATCATTAGGTTTCGAAAATACCTATCGGTTTCACCACAAACCGTAAAGAGCTCTATTAATCCTTTCATAACCAAACACCATAATCAACTTATCTGACTTATTAATTCAGTTTCTGAATTATATATGTCACAAGATAATATAAAAGAGAGAGAGACACTGTAACACCCCCAATCCACTCAGGGATATTACACGCCGTAGACCCTCTCCTCGAGGATCTACCAGGCTGATAACTAAAATCAAACATCTAAACATCGCCTTTAAGGCTAAAATGACTCAGTAGACCGATTTGGTCTTTCAATAATAACATACAACTCAATTCCAATCACATACCCACGCAGGGGTCAAAATACAATAAACTCCCGTACAACGGGAAAAAGATACTGCAGCGGAAAAGAAAATACAACTTGACCAATACGACATCAACGGATCCTCGTGTGATTAGTATCGTTCATCTTTCATCATCCTTCGTGCCGACCCTGTGCCATGCTCCAAAACCTGAATGCAAAAAATAGACATCCACCCCCCGAATACTCGGGGGTTAGCAAAACTCCACTGTTTTGCTAGTGCAAGTATAAGTGCAAAAATACGAGCCATACAATTCACATTCCACGAATAACAATAACCAGGAATCCTCAAAAATCCAAACGTAACGAAAAGTACTTCCCGAGGCAAGAATTTGGGTAAACATTCCAAAACCGAAAGACCACAAGTTAAAGGGAAACAATTTATAAAACAGTTTGAAATGCCATCGAGAGTTTTAATAGAAAACAATTTAGGATTACCGAATCCTTATCTTTCCAAAAATCAACAGGGTCACAGCCCAAAGGTTTTGTTTTCGCCAATAGAAAACCGACAACAGTTCACAGGGTTAAAACCCACGTCACGTGTCCTCGACGGACATAAAATCAAAACAATATAATCGCCCAAGATACGTAAACCTTGGTCACCAAAAATACAACACCAACTCGTGAATCCAGGGCTATACCATTGGATTCCCTTCGTGGCCCCGTCGGACCCTCCCAAGGTGAGTAGAATGCGTTTTCGAAATCATATACACCAATGCGTGAAGTTTTACTCGTGAATCCAGGGCTATACCATTGGAATTCCCTCCATGGCCCCGTCGAACCCTCCCGAGGTGAGCAAATACATTCACCAAACATACACACGCACTCGTGAAGTTTTACTCGTGAATCCAGGGCTATACCATTGGAATTCCCTCCGTGGCCCCGTCGAACCCTCCCGAGGTGATCAAATACATTCACAAAACAAACAACCGCACTCGTGAATCCAGGGCTATACCATTGGACTCCCTCCGTGATCCCATCGGTGTAACACCCCCAATCCACTCAGGGATATTACACGCCGTAGACCCTCTCCTCGAAGATCTACCAGGCTGGTAACAACATTTAACATCTCGACAATGCCTTCAAGGCTAAATGACTCAGTAGACCGATTTGGTCTTTCAATAAAATATACAACTCAATTACAACATATAACCACGCAGGGGTCAAAGTACAATAAACTCCCGTACAACGGGGAAAAGATACTGCAGCGGAAAAGAAAATACAACTAGACCAATACGACATCAACGGATCCTCGTGTGATTAGTATCGTTCATCTTTCATCATCCTTCGTGCCGACCATATGTTATGCTCCAAAACTGAATGCAAAATAGACATCCACCCCGAATACTCGGGGTTAGCAAACTCCACCTTTGTTTTGCTAGTGCAAATACAAAGTGCAAATACGAGCCATACAATTCACATTCCACGAATAACAATAACCAGGAATCCTCAAAGATCCAAACAAAACGAAAAGTACTTCTCGAGGCAAGGGTTTGAGAAAACATTTCAAAATCGAAATACCATAAATCAATGGAAATAATTTATAAGACGGTTTAGAATGCCATCGAGAGTTTTAATAGAAAACCATTTAGGATTATCAAATCCTACTTTTCAAAATCCACAAGACAAAAGGGGTCACCGCCCCAAAGTTTACTTTCCGTAAAATCACCTTTACCAAACCGTTGGGATTTTAGCCCCAAATCCGTAAAATGACTTTTACAAAAATGTTGGGATTTTAGCCCCAATCCATAAAATGACTTTTACAAAACCATTGGGATTTTAGCCCCAAATCTCATCAACTCACAGTACACAAGAACGACCACAAGGTTCGTCTCCCAACATCAAAATCCACAAATAAAGGATTTAACACAACAACAAAATACTGTAGAGCCATCCTAGCCAAGTAGGCCAAACGAACAACTTACCTCTTACGCACTTAGTCAATGCATGCAAATGAAAACCGTTCAAAAGCGCTCATTTCGGAAATGCCATAAATAAGTCACATTTGCAAAATGCACCACAATTAACCGCGGACCCACGGCCGTGGATCCCTGCCGAGACCCCGTCGGATCTAATCCACAGTGGTTAAAAGCAAGCTCGCGGTTCCACAGCTTCGTGGAGCCCTACCGAGACCCCGTCGGATCTAACCCGCAGTGAGCATACACACACACGTTACTCATGCAATACTAACATGCTAAGAATGTAAGTTCATTAAGAATACTCACTAGAGATGGCCATTAACTCGACACCATTACCAAACTCTTCAAAAATACAATAACAAGATTAAATACGGAATGCACGATTCCATAAATTTAAACAATAGGAGTATCATCATAAAATCCTTCAACTTTCAAAATAATCAAATCATAATCAATTCTCAAAACACCGTTCACAAAACACACGCGTTTTGAAAGAAAGCCTTTAACGAGGCCAAACCGAAATCCTTTGAAACTTCATTTCAAATAGCCAAACAAACACATCAAGACGACCACCGATCATCATATCCATAAAACGAGAAAAGTATGGGCAAGGTACTTGCCTCGATACCACGAGCACGGAACCACGAACGGATACGGCTCAACCGGGAAGCCGGGCGCCCGATGCTAACGAAAAGGGAGACGACAACGAACGGAACGGAAGAATCAAACACGACCGCGAGGAACCGACGAAAATGAACCTAGCGATTCGAATAGCACAATCACAACCACTTCTAACGATTACGGAAATGGAATACATCCGAAAACCCGTCTACGATTCATGTATATTCGTACGAAAAATAACAACGAGGGCGGACCACAACCAAACCCTCTCGATTCCGTAAAAATCCACAAAATATCCATGAATCCGTAGGAAAACTAAAGATACTAACAATATTAATCGCATACACCATGAATCCACCAACAAAACGGAACGAATCGGAAGAAAATCCCAAAACCCCCAATTTAATCGAAAATAGGGTTCTAGAGATGTTACCTTTGGAGATTCAAGAACTAAGATCCGTAGAACACGCGTTAGATTGATTGCCCAAGCCTCACGACCGAAGGGAAATGATGAAAATCGACCCCCGGATGAAGATTGCTTGAGAATTTCTCTCCCCCTTGGATCTCCTTCTCTCGCGCAGGTGAAAATGGAGGTGGAAATGGCTGATTTCGTCTAATAAAGGCAGTACCTGATTGACCGCCGTGTGCCGCGGCCAGCGAAAATTTACCCCGTTTTGGCATTGTGCCGCGGCACGGCCAGCGTGTGCGCGGCACACAGTCTGATTGGGTTTTGGTCGCAGAAGGCATACGAGTGTGCGCGGCACCGGACAGTGTGTGCGCGGCCTTGGCTGGCTGTGCCGCGGCACGGATAGGTGTGCCGCGGCACAGTCTGAATCCCTCGACCAACATTTGGAGAAATTTGTGTGCCGCGGCGCACGCACCTTGTGCCGCGGCCCACACCCCTTTTTGGGTCCCAAAATGCTAAAAATGATCCGGAAAGAGAATAAAATGATGGGAATCAATATTTGGGGACTAATAACACGAAATGGATCCGCGGCAACCCCGAAACGGCGGTTTCGCACAACAATAACAAGAATACAGTTCAACAGTTTGACAGGAAGGACACGCTGAAAAGTACACGAGGGTCACTACAATCGAGAAATACACCAAAAAAAGAAAATTACCGAAATTCGAAATTGCGGATATTACATTCTACCCTCCTTAAAAGAAGTTTCGTCCCGAAACTTAAAACAAGTAGGGAGAAGCAATATTCCCGCCAGGGAAAACTCAACGAGATACACAAGGAATGCGTAACTTACGCCCATCGGCGAAACGTTACAAGCAACGCAAAGGAATAAACGGCGTGAAAACACACTCCAGGGCGACCAACACAATGCCACCGGTAGAGACATAATAAAATCAACAAGCGACAAGTGTCATCAGACAGATAACACAATCAAGTCGATTATCCGAACAATCACAAAACACAACCAGCGAAAATCAATGCGATTGACGAACCCAACGGTATATCAATCAAAACATGAGCCACACGCTGAACAAATACGGAATTCCACCGCCCAGGGGTTGGAAGATCGAAAACGAGACTAATTTCCAGAACTTAAGGAAATTTGGAAGGAGTCTGAATGTTCAACAATCACGAAACGAGATCAACAAAAACCGAACAATCAAACGATCGAACCAAAAAAAAAGATCGAGACAACAAAAATCGAACGATCATGCTCGGATCACGAAGAACAATAAAGTTCAACCAACAACTCCGAGGTTCACACCTCGACTCGAGACAAAACATGATCCGGTGAAAACAACAAGATGCACACTCACATAAGATCCACAGGAAAGGGAATAGTGATTGAAAGGTCACAACGACGAATGAGTAATTCCAAAATACCACCCTCGTTCGATCAACAAAAGCAAGGGGGCAGGACAAGCTCAGAAAATGTCAACGAACATAAATGAGTCGACAAAGTAGAATATACAGAAGTTCAAAAATCCGATCCCTTCGAATAAGAGGACTAGTAGAACCAAATGATGTTACTCCCGAACAAGGTTCACAAGAGTCGAACCGAACCCGAAAAAGTCACAGCAATAACCAGATCGACCCACAACAAGATCACGGTTCGTTCAGACGATGAAATCGAAATACAGAACAAGTTCAGAAAGTATCAACGAACATGAGCGAATCGATAGTCTGGAGAAAGAGAAAATACTGAAGTCAAAATAGTACGGGCATTACCTCCGACCTCGTCCACGAAATTCACAAAAACAGGAGCAAGGTAACAAGACATTAAACAACCGACTCATAACGGAAAGATCACCGATGCACACGGTCATACCAAACCAAGCTCTAACAGCTCGCACATGCGCGACAACGCAGAAATCACCACGAGGCGACAATCATTCAACACCAACATTCCACCTCTCACAGAGGGCTAACACAACAAGTGTGTGGAAAACGACTCAACGCTCACACCGCCAATTCGGTCATACTCGGGAGCAAACATCAAAATGACAACGCGAACATCATACATATATACCCAGCCCTCAAACGGGATTGGATAGGCTTTAAAAACGAAAACCTCATTTTGAAAATAATTTAGAAGAACACCGATTGATCTTGAGTATCACCTTTCAAAAAGTACAAACGTGGAACATCGTTATCGAGACTTTGGAGAACCGTTTCGCATTTGAAAAAAAATGAGGACACTTTCTCTTAGTGAAAACTTTCAGAATATTCGACCGTTGGGTCTAAATAAAAGTGTTTCTAAAACATTGAAAATATCTCAAAACATTTTGGTCCTCGAGGCAGAAAAATTTTGGAATATATTGTGGCACCTGGATGTACCACAAGAAAATAACTCATTGAAAAAAAAGAAATATGTCTCGAAATTTATTTCTAAGATACTCAAGTTTTCGAAAATAATTCAATACCAAAAAAGGACGATGCCAAAAAGGCTAGAATGCCCAAAAATTTGAGTAATCACACGGAACATCATAGCGCTGTGGGTCCCGCGTTGGAACCCTGTGCTAAAAACCATTTACGAAAATGCCAAAAAGGCTGATGACGGTAATATTTCAAAAACTCACAGAAGCCATTTACAAAATGTTAAATACCGTCATAAGAATTTTGCCAAAATGATCAAGGCCATAATGCCAAAACTCGGTTAAGGGAATCGGTTTTCGAAATAAAACTCGGTCGGTAAAATACCGAAAGTCATTACAAAAGAACTCACGCAGCGGATAAAAGAAATACAGTTCAACATGCACAATCCAGCAACACTACTCCTCATAAGAACAAAATATTTGAGTCAAATAACCATATTCAGAACAAAACCACTGGCCCCATTCGAGGCCTCTAAAGACCCTACCGCACTGGCTAGTGAACAAGTCGAACGTGTATAAGCACAAGGCTTCCACAAGAGAACTTGTAAAACGTGCAAATCGATTCGAAAATCATCAGCAGCGGACAAAAACAACAATAAAAAGACATCACAAGCGATTTACACTCCTCGTATAAATCAAATACGAGTCGATTAAATACATATCGTGAAATCAAAATCCACATAAGGATTCCATCACTTAACAAATAATCATAAAAAAAATAGCTCGTGTCACACGAGGCACAACACAAAAAAGGGAGACTTACTTCCACAGGTCGCACGAAGATGATGATCGCCCCACGATACTAATCACGACCAACAAACTCAAACGACGCGTCGCGACACGACTCAGTCAGACTAAATCCGACGAGACAAAACTCAATAGACACCACTGACCCGACAGCCTAGGTTTTCACAACCTAAGCTCTGATACCATTTATGTAACACCCCCAATCCACTCAGGGATATTACACGCCGTAGACCCTCTCCTCGAAGATCTACCAGGCTGGTAACAACATTTAACATCTCGACAATGCCTTCAAGGCTAAATGACTCGATGAACCGATTTGGTCTTTCAATAAAATATACAACTCAATTACAACATATACCCACGCAGGGTCAAAGTACAATAAACTCCCGTACAACGGGGAAAAGATCTTGCGGCGGAAAGAAAATACAACTAGACCAATACGACATCAACGGATCCTCGTGTGATTAGTATCGTTCATCTTTCATCATCCTTCGTGCCGACCCCGTGTTATGCTCCAAAACCCGAATGCAAAATAGACATCCACCCGAATACTCGGGGGTTAGCAAACTCCACTGTTTTGCTAGTGCAAATACAAAGTGCAAATACGAGCCATACAATTCACATTCCACGAATAACAATAACCAGGAATCCTCAAAGATCCAAACAAAGCGAAAAGTACTTCTCGAGGCAAGGGTTTGAGAAAACATTTCAAAATCGAAATACCATAAATCAATGGAAATAATTTATAAGACGGTTTAGAATGCCATCGAGAGTTTTAATAGAAAACCATTTAGGATTATCAAATCCTACTTTTCAAAATCCACAAGACAAAAGGGGTCACCGCCCAAAAGTTTACTTTCCGTAAAATCACCTTTACCAAACCGTTGGGATTTTAGCCCCAAATCCGTAAAATGACTTTTACAAAAATGTTGGGATTTTAGCCCCAATCCATAAAATGACTTTTACAAAACCATTGGGATTTTAGCCCCAAATCTCATCAACTCACAAGACACAAGAACGACCACAAGGTTCGTCTCACAATATCAAAATCCACAAATAAAGGATTTAACACAAAAACAAAATACTGTAGAGCCATCCTAGCCAAGTAGGCCAAACGAACAACTTACCTCTTACGCACTTAGTCAATGCATGCAAATGAAAACCGTTCAAAAGCGCTCATTTCCGGAAATGCCATAAATAAGTCACATTTGCAAAATGCACCACAATTAATCGCGGACCCACAGCTTCGTGGATCCCTGCCGAGACCCCGTCGGATCTAACCCACAGTGGTTAAAAGCAAGCTCGCGGTTCCACAGCTTCGTGGAGCCCTACCGAGACCCCGTCGGATCTAACCCGCAGTGAGCATACACACACACACGTTACTCATGCAATACTAACATGCTAAGAATGTAAGTTCATTAAGAATACTCACTAGAGATGGCCATTAACTCGACACCATTACCAAACTCTTCAAAAATACAATAACAAGATTAAATACGGAATGCACGATTCCATAAATTTAAACAATAGGAGTATCATCATAAAATCCTTCAACTTTCAAAATAATCAAATCATAATCAATTCTCAAAACACCGTTCACAAAACACACGCGTTTTGAAAGAAAGCCTTTAACGAGGCCAAACCGAAATCCTTTGAAACTTCATTTCAAATAGCCAAACAAACACATCAAGACGACCACCGATCATCATATCCATAAAACGAGAAAAGTATGGGCAAGGTACTTGCCTCGATACCACGAGCACGGAACCACGAACGGATACGGCTCAACCGGGAAGCTTCGGAACGCCCGATGCTAACGAAAAGGGAGACGACAACGAACGGAACGGAAGAATCAAACACGACCGCGAGGAACCGACGAAAATGAACCTAGCGATTCGAATAGCACAATCACAACCACTTCTAACGATTACGGAAATGGAATACATCCGAAAACCCGTCTACGATTCATGTATATTCGTACGAAAAATAACAACGAGGGCGGACCACAACCAAACTCTCTCGATTCCGTAAAAATCCACAAAATATCCATGAATCCGTAGGAAAAGTAAAGATACTAACAATATTAATCGCATACACCATGAATCCACCAACAAAACGGAACGAATCGGAAGAAAATCCCAAAACCCCCAATTTAATCGAAAATAGGGTTCTAGAGATGTTACCTTTGGAGATTCAAGAACTAAGATCCGTAGAACACGCGTTAGATTGATTGCCCGAGCCTCACGACCGAAGGGAAATGATGAAAATCGACCCCCGGATGAAGATTGCTTGAGAAGTTCTCTCCCCCTTGGATCTCCTTCTCTCGCGCAGGTGAAAATGGAGGTGGAAATGGCTGATTTCGTCTAATAAAGACGAGCTGCACAGTTGACCGCTTCGTGTGCCGCGGCACAGCCAAAGTGTGCCGCGGCACAGGCCGAAAATTTACCCCCAGGTTTTGGCATTGTGCCGCGGCACAGCCCGCGTGTGCCGCGGCACACGGTACAGTTGGGTTTTGGTCGCAGAAGGCATACGAGTGTGCCGCGGCACTGGCCTGGCACTGTGCCGCGGCACCGGATAGGTGTGCCGCGGCACACAGTACAGATCGCTCGACCAACATTTGGAGAAATTTGTGTGCCGCGGCGCACGCACCTTGTGCCGCGGCCCACACCCCTTTTTGGGTCCCAAAATGCTAAAAATGATCCGGAAAGAGAATAAAATGATGGGAATCAATATTTGGGGACTAATAACACGAAATGGATCCGCGGCAACCCCGAAACGGCGGTTTCGCACAACAATAACAAGAATACAGTTCAACAGTTTGACAGGAAGGACACGCTGAAAAGTACACGAGGGTCACTACAATCGAGAAATACACCAAAAAAAGAAAATTACCGAAATTCGAATTGCGGATATTACAGTCGGACCCTCCCGAGGTGAGCGAAATACATTCACACAATTAACACGTCACAACAAGGATATTCATACAATCCACCAAAGGCAACAAACACAAAGCACGACATAATCGTCAAATCACAACACACCAAAAATGAGATAATATATGCACACACGTGTTATGAAGCGCAACATCAACACCAAACATATCCATAGGATTCACATAGTCACTTACAACCCACACAATTTACAAACACACGCGTTTTGAAAGTGAGCCTTTAACGAGGCTAGTCGAATCTTTTGAAAGTTCAATTCAAACAACCAAACAAACACACCAAGACGATCATCGATCATCATATCCACAAAATAAGAAGAGTATGGGCATGGTACTTGCCTCGATATCACGAGCAATGGAAAAGTGAACGGATACGGCCGGTTAGCCCTCAAATCCCCGAACACTATCTAGAACGTGATAACACCGAAATTACTACGGGAAAACACCACATGAATCATCAATCACCAACGGAATTCAACATCGGAATCATCGAGCACCTATAGTCCTCCATAAGGAATAATAAAACATGATTACGACGAGAATCAAGGCCGAAAACAACGGAAATCCCAACAAACTATCAAAGGGAACTCATTCGAACATTTAATCGAACATTAAATGTTCAAGACCCTTCAAGAACAAAGAAATCACCCCTTGGGTTGAACGAACCAAAGATACGAGTATCCAATCCATAGAACAAGTTTAAAACAACGTTTATACAACAATTAATTGATTAAAAACGGATTGGAATCGAAATCAAAAAGGAAAATCCCCAAATCTACAAAAACAAGGGTTCAAGCCAAAAATACCTTGATTTGGATGAAGGATTCAAGTAGAGGCCGAAAATCTACAACAAGACTTGAGGTGGATGATCTCTACAAGGTTGGGAGCACTCAAATCGCCCAAAATCGCCATTGAGATCGCTCTAGATGGAAGGAGGAAGAAGAGAGGAGAAAAATGAAGTTTTCTCCTCGAAAATCTGCTAAAAAACGCAGAAAAAGCCCGTGTGCCGCGGCACAGGACAAGTGTGCTGCGGCCCAGGGCCACCAAAAACGCCCAAGAATCAGCTTAGTACCGCGGCACAGCCTGAGTGTGCCGCGGCACACGGTACAGCCCCCTTTTACACCAAAAAGGCACATCGTGCAGTCTTGTCTATTTCGACCATAACTCCTTCGTCTGGACTCCGATTGACTCACCGTTTGAACCATTGGAAAGCTAACTTGATGCTCTATAATGTTGCAAAGATTCAGAATTTTTGGAGTTTCCAAGAATTAATGGTGACTTTACAAAGTCGAACTCCCACGTGAAAAAGTCGATTAAGGACACGGAACTCAACAAAACGACACCGAAACGGACTCGGATGACAAAAAGTGCAGAATTAATCATTCTCGGAATGACGAAACGGTCAGGAGCGAGTCATCAAAACGAACTTCCGCCGAAAAAAGAAAATTACCGAAATTCGAAATTGCGGATATTACAGACACACACCGAGAGAGAGAACGAACGGGGAAGGAAGAGAGATGATACGGTGTTGTTGTTGTTGTGGAGAGTGTTAAGAGCGGTGCCGCCTCCGACCAGTATCGCCGCCGTCTGTGCTTTTGGGATTTGGGAACGAGCGGGGGAAGGAACGGGGAAGGAAGCCGTTCACGTTTTTTGTTTTTCTTTTTTTTTTCCTTTTTTCCTTTCTGCGTTCTGTGTTTGGTTATGAGCGGTATGTGTTTTTCTTTTTCTTTTTCTGATTTGGGAACGAGCGGGGGAAGGAACTTAACCATAATACGACGTTTATAAAAAAATGTTGTTAAATAATTTTTCACAACGTTTAACTATTAAACGTTGTATTATATTGCAACGTTTCTTCATTAAACGTTGTTTATTTCCGTCACTACAACGTTTTTTTTATAAACGTTGTCAATATAGAAATACTACAACGTTTTTGAAATAAATGTTGTGGAAAACCTAAATGACAACATTTTTTTAAAAACGTTGTTAATAAAAACGTTGTCAATGACTGTTTTTGGTGTAGTGCATATCAATGTAATGTTAAGTTAATTACTGTCTACAAATGGCATAGGAATAAATTTGGAGGACATATTGAAAAGAAACGAATTTATAAAATGGAGAGAATATTAAGTTATAAAAGAAGTAGATAAATATCAATTATTATTTCTAAACATTATTTTTGTATAGATAAAAAAAAAGTTTTATAAGAGTATTATATAGAACACAACAAAATAAATAGAAGAAGGATATATTAATCAGAAAATAAAGTTATCATAAAATAATATTTGGCATAAGTGACATGTATAAAAATGTCAATGGATAGACATTCTGTTAAAGTCTGGCATCTCAAAACTAATTGACAATGAGAGAAGTAGTCCAGCATCTTTATATATTGATGGCAAGACTTTTATTTTTTTTCAATGTGAAATCAATGCTTCAACACATTCATCCATTCATGGGTAGGCAAAAACTATCTTTAAGTTCTTGTACTTTTATTTTTTATTTCACGAGGTCCTCGTACAATTTTCTCGTTTTAATGAATTCGTATACTATTATTTTTGGTGTTAATAGATCCTTATTTAACACTCCGTTAACTTTTCCATTAACTAATTTACAAGTCATTATTTATTTATTCATTATTTCCACATCATATTTTTATTTTATTTTTTAATGTCACGTTGCCATTATTTATTGATTAAATCATAAACAATGCCTTTCCATTATTTAAAAAATAATGCCATGCTCCCCGTACTTTTATTTTTAAAAAGATATTATTTAAAAGTCATTATTTACAATGTTAAATATTAGTAAATATTAAATCACCAAAAAGTCATTATTTACAAGTCATCATTTTTTAAATTATTTTTTATGGTTTAATCAATAAATAATGACAACATGACATCTAAAAGTAAAATAAATATCTGATGTGGAAAACGACCAAAAAAAAACTTGTAAATTTAACTATAAGATGATTTGTTCCGCAATTTTTAGTTACTAATTAATATAATTATTCGATGACAATTCATAATTAATTATCCAGATATAGATTTAACAAAGGCTACTATGGTAAATTTATATTAGTTATTTTATTTGAATTATTTTTATGACTACATTTTTAGTAAATACTGGTAGATCAGCACTACTACTACTGCAGTTAGGGTTGAGATCGATTCGATTTTTACTGAAATTTTGAAGAATCGAAACCGAGACTGGTGCTTAACAATTGATTTGGGTTTTAGATTTTTACGACACGAACCGGAGAAGATCTGAACCGATGCGGTTCTTTTGGTTAATTTAAGAACCAAATTTAACTAATCTTTAACATAGGTTTGGTGTCACAATTTTTGGTGTAACCTGATTTTACTATATTATTAAATTATATTAAACATATACCATTACTTATATTTAAAATTATAAAGTTAACTTTTCGAGTACAATGTATCTATTATACCCTATTAACTATTAAAGTAAATATCAAATTTCAATGTATCTATTATACTAATAAATACATTCTTATCTCTGTATATAAAATTATTCATATTGAATATAACTATTTATCTAATATAGAATTAGAGTGGCTTTGGTACCAACAACAATGATATAATAATCTTATATGTTGTTCTAAATAAAACTTTTGAAATCCCACAATAAACTTATGATCTAGCTTTTCAATTTCTAAAGCTTGGATGATGAACAATAATAATAATAATAATAATAGTAATCAAATTTTCAAGAATCGGAACCGAAATTGGTGCTTAACAATCAATTTGGGTTTTAGATATTTAGGAGAGGAACCAAAGAAGAACCGAACCGGTTCGGTTCTTTTGGTTAATTTAAGAACAAAATTTAACTAATTTTTAATATATAGTTGTAGGTCTTGTGTCATATTTTTTTGTTGTACAATTTTATCATATTATTAAATTATACTCCCTCTATCCCATAAGAGTGTGCTCAATGTAATACCCGAGATTTTCGTTCCGGTTATTTTGGATCTTTTTTTGGATATTTCTCGATTGTCGAGCGTTGGTATTATTTTCTCAACGACTGATTTTGTGTTTATGACCGTATGTAGTGATTTGTTATATGTTATTTTCATTTCGGATCGATGATGTTGTCCGTGAGTATTTTGTCGTGTTCGTTCCATGCGTTTTCGGAAATTTGAGTCGTCGAGTCATGGCGGCTGTGTAGCGACCACTTTTCTAAAATATAATTCTTCAAATTTTAAGAAGAATAAATAAAATTTTGCAGCGGAAATACATTTCAAAAAGACAAACTTAATAATTTCAAGTAATCTTCTCGAGTCATTGTTAAAACAAAACATACCTTGACATAAAAATAAAACAAATTGAACACTTGTTCATAAACATAGCTTGAAAGAAATAACATTAAATAAATAAACATCTAATCATAGACTTGATCATCCCACTCTCAATCGCATGCCACATCGAGCTCCTCAACCTGAAAGGGGGTAAAATGGTGGGGTGAGCTTCCAACTCGCTCAGTGTGGAGAGTACGCAATATGTCTACGTTAATTACTAAATATATTAGCAAGTATAAACAACATGGTGATAAATTCGATGCCGTCGGCTGGCAGAAGGCTTTATGCACAATTAAGTGCTTCTGACTGATTTGCACATTTAAGTGCTTCTGACTGATTGCACATTTAAGTGCTTCTGACTGATTGCACATTTAAGTGCTTCTGACTGATTTTACGTGCACATACGAGACAATATATAAAGCAATTAAAATAAACAAAAGCGTAATAAATCCCCACACCTGGATAAAAATGCAGTTCTTGAACTTGAATGTGATGAGATGCTTGACTCGACAATTCTAGGCCCGTAAATTCTTGTTATTATCTACAAATAATGATGGTTTATTATTAATGTAATATTATAATAATATACAAGACATAACTTAAATTGAATATTATTATTATTTGATAAAGTCAATAGGTTAAAGACTTGGTCAAGAAGGGACTGATTTGAGAACATGAAAAATCGAACGAGGTCAAATTGAAATAATCGGTAAATTAGGGACTGAATTGAAAATGCTGGAAAGTTCTTGGGTATAAATACCCATAACCCTAAATGATCGGCCGACTCATCTAATCATCTTCATTTCTTCTTCTTCGATCGCCTCTCGCGGTTCTCTCTCTCTCTCCTTCCAGACCAAAAGCGATGTTCGCCCCCCCTCTCTCCTCTGGTTTTTTTTTTTTCCATCTCAGCCTCGCTCCCCCTCTCTTAATTCTTCACACACACACCACTTCACTGGTTCGCCCGAGATCGGGTTATACCAGCCGCGACGGGCTCCAGGTTATGGCGGCGGTGATTTGAAGATGTCGAACGGCTAGAAAGTGGCGTCCGGAGCGGCGGAGATGGGTTGCCACGGAGGCTAGGCTGGGGATGGAATGGAGGACGGCGGTGCAGGCGTCGCCCGTGGCCGTGGGTTCTGGTTGACGGCGGCGGGAAGGTCGGCTTATGATGTAAAGGAGAGCGGCCAGAATCAACGGAAAAAAAGGTGACCGTGGCTGGGGATTTCCGGTTTCGGCCGAACTCAAAAGGTTTGTTTCAGTTTTCTGATTTGGACTTTTGGGTTCTAGATGGAACTTACGAAATCTTGTTGGTGTGTATGTGAAACTATTCCGGTCAGAGGAAAAATTGATGTGGATGGAGGCAGAGGAGATTCTTAGTCCGATCGGTGGTCGAGGGAAAGAGGAAAGAAAAAGAAAAAAATGAAAGATGGATTTGTGAAAATTGGTGATGGAGATTTCGGGTTTGTTCTGGGTTAGTGAATCGGATTGCAAATTTCTGAAATGAGATGAAAAGTAAAAGAAAAGGGAGAAGACATACCTTGATCGGTGAGAAGAACAGGCTTCTGGCTTATGATTTGTGTAATAATGTAGTTTACTGAACTTGCTGTATAATGAGATGTAGTGTGTGTGGTTTGTGTAAATTTTCAAAGATGATCGTTTGCTGGACAGAGAATTGTGAAATGTTCCCAGTTTAATTTGTTGTTTGTGGTTTTATACTGGAAATCCGATAACTGATTCTTCCCATGATGAATAACTTCCCCTGAAGTTCTTCCCCCTCAACTCCACTCTTGCCATTGCCAACCTCCATCGTGAGAAAGTGGAGTTCCCACTTTCTGGTCGTGTGGAATATTTCTAAATGGGCTGGGGGTTATTAATTTTAATTGGGCTTGGCAAGAAATTGTAGGATTTGGACTATAATTATTATTATTATTATTAGTTGATTTGGGCCTTATAATGGTTGGCTGGCCCAAAATGTATGTATTAAAATTAATAAAAATGGACTTGTAAAATCTTATGCGTAACGATTAATATTTGACTCGGGCCTAGAAATGACAAGATGAACTGATGAACTAAAATGAGAAATGAAACGAAATGAATCACTTGACTTGTCATGAATAATAATGGCACAAATAAAATTGCATGATCATGAAATAAAATGAATTAAACGATAAATTATTCGGGCCTTAATTTAATAAAATTGAATATGTTTTCTATAATTCACAATAAATGTATGTGCGAAATCGGGGCATTACAACCTACCCCCCTTTAACAAATTTTCGTCCTCGAAAATTAAATTACGTACCTTGAAAAATAAATGTTGGATACTTAGAACGGATCTCCTCTTCACGTTCCCAAGTTGCCTCATTTGGTCCATGACGACTCCATTGAACTTTCACCAATTTAACCTCTTTATTTCGTAACTGGTGTACCCTACGCTCCAAAATAGCTATAGGTACCTCCTCGTAAGTCAGATTCTTGGCTACATGCAACTCTTTGAAATTGCATACATGACCTGGGTCATGTACGCATTTTCTCAGCATGGAGACGTGAAAGACATTGTGCACTTCTGATAATTCCATCGGCAATGCCAAACTATAAGCAAGATCACCAACACGACCCAAAATCTCAAAAGGTCCGATATAACGAGGTTGTAGCTTTCCCTTTTTACCGAATCGTATTACTCCTTTCATCAGCGCTACTTTCAGGAACACCTTCTCTCCAATCTCAAATTGAATATCTTTCCTCCGTTTATCCGCATAAGACTTCTGCCGATCCTGGGCAGTCTTAATTCTACTTCTGATTTCGGCTATCTTCTCTACAGTCTGCTCGATCAATTCTGGACCCAAAATTTTTCCTTCTCCAACCTCACTCCAATAAAGGGGCGCTCGACATTTCCTTCCGTACAGAGCCTCATACGGGGCCATTTGTATAGTTGCTTGGTAACTATTGTTATAAGCAAACTCCACTAACGGCAAAATATTCTCCCAATTCTCACCAGTGTCAAGAACACACGCCCTCAACAAGTCTTCAAGTGTCTTGATAGTCCGCTCAGATTGACCATCGGTTTGCGGATGATATGCAGTACTGAAATTCAACTTAGTGCCCAAAGCACTCTGAAGACTCTTCCAAAATTTCGACGTAAATCGCGGATCTCTATCTGATACGATCGACACTGGAACACCATGTAGCCTCAAAATCTCCCGGATATAAATCTGTGCATATTGTTCCATACTGTAAGTCATCCTCACAGGTAGAAAATGAGATGACTTCGTCAAACGATCTACTATCACCCAGATAGCGTCGTTCTTCCTCACGGTTCGTGGCAGACCAACCACGAAATCCATTGTGATATGCTCCCATTTCCATTCTGGGATTTCCAATGGTTGAAGTAAACCTCCTGGCCGTTGGTGTTCTGCCTTCACCTGCTGACATATCATACACCTCTCCACAAATACACCAATGTCCCGTTTCATTCCTCTCCACCAAAAGAACTTCTTCAAGTCATGGTACATCTTTGTACCTCCCGGGTGAGCGGAGTATGGTGCATTGTGAGCTTCTTCAAGAATTTGCTTCCTAAGGGATGGATCCTTAGGAATACATAACCTCCCATCATAAGTCAAAACGTCGTCTGCGGCGACGGCAAATTTCTCAATACTCCCGACTTGTGTTCGATCCTTCATCTTGCACAAGAACCTATCACGTGGTTGAGCCTCCTTAATCTTATCCCTCAAGTTTGGTTGCAAGACCAAAGATGATAGGATTGCTTTCGAATGTTTTGAAGACTCAACTACCTCAATCCTCAACTGAGAGAACTCCTTTATCAAACTCTCCTGATCGGTCAAGCAAGCTAACTCGCCTCTAGTCTTCCGACTCAAGGCATCAGCTACCACATTAGCCTTACCCGGATGGTAATGAATAGTACAATCATAGTCCTTCACCAATTCTAACCATCGCCTTTGTCTCATGTTAAGGTCCTTCTGTGTGAAAAGATACTTCAAACTTTTATGGTCAGTGTATATCTCACACTTCCCTCCGTAGAGATAGTGACGCCAAATCTTCAGCGCATGTACTACAGCATCCAATTCAAGATCATGCGTTGGATAGTTCAACTCATGTGGTTTAAGTTGTCTCGATGCATAGGCTACTACTTTACCATGTTGCATCAGAACACAACCCAACCCCTGCTTTGAGGCATCGCTATAAATAACAAAGTCTTCCGTCGGATCAGGAATCGTTAATCGGTGCCGAGGTTAGTCTCCTTTTCAACTCTTGAAAGCTTTCCTCGCACTTGTCGTTCCATTCAAACCTCACGCCTTTCCTTGTTAATCGGGTCATAGGAGTGGCGATTTTCGAAAATCCTTCGATAAATCTCCTATAATAGCCGCCTAGGCCTGTAAAGTCGTGGACTTCGCTCGCATTCTTGGGTATTCCCCAACTACTCACTGCTATAACTTTATCGGGATCAACCTCAATTCCTTTTGAAGTCACCACATGTCCAAGGAATCCAACTCTGTTTAACCAAAACTCACATTTCTTGAATTTAGCATACAACTTCTCCTTGCGAAGTGTCTCCAATGTTATCCTCAAATGTTCTTGGTGTTGTTCCTTGTCCTTAGAATACACCAAGATGTCATCTATAAAGACGATCAGAACTTATCCAAGTAAGGTTGGAACACCTGTTCATCAAATCCATAAAGATCACGGTGCATTACTCAAGCCAAAAGGCATCACTACAAATTCAAAATGTCCATAACGGGTTCAAGGCCGCCTTGGGAATGTCACACTCCTAATCTTGATTGGTGATACCGACCGTAAATCAATCTTCGAAAAGGTTCCGGCTCCCCTCAACTGATCGAATAGATCCTCGATTCTCGGTAGTGGGTACTTGTTCTTCACCGTGAGTCGATTCAGCTCTCTGTAATCTATACACATCCGAAGTGACCCATCCTTCTTTCTTACAAACAGTACTGGTGCACCCCATGGTGACACACTAGGACGAACAAATCCGGGCTCCAACAGCTCTTGAATTTGGACCTTCAATTCTTGAAGTTCCCTCGGAGCCATCCTATATGGCGCTTTGGACGTTGGGGCCGCCCCAGGGACTATATCAATACTAAACTCCACTTGCCGGTCGGGTGGGACTCCCGGCAAATCTTCTGGAAACACATCCAGAAACTCTCGTACTACAGGTACGTCTGTAGGGGACACCTCATTAGTACGAGTGTCGACCAAACTCACCAAGTAGCCCTGACATTTCTCCTTCCTTAGACCTCTTAGTGCTTTCATGGCTGTGATTACTCTTGGTACTGTCCTACTCTTAGTACCGTAAAAGGTGATCGACTCGCCTTCGGAACACCTCAATGTTACCTTCTTCTCATGGCAGCTTATATCGGCATCATGTCTATCGAGCCAGTCCATACCAAGGATCACATCAAAATCCATCGCGTTAATTAAATACAGGCTAGCGTCAAATTCTCTACCTCCTATCTCAATATTCTCGTCAATCATTGTATTAGTGAGGATCGTATTTCCTGACGGTAAGCTAACCTCAAGAGACTCAACGGTTCTAATGCTTCTATGACCAATAGCATGATAAAACTTTGCAGACATAAAAGTATGTGTGGCACCAGTGTCAAATAAAGCAAAAGCAGGCACATTAGATATCATAAGCATACCTGACACTGTGCCGGGATTCTCATCTGCGTCCTTTTGGGTCAAAGAATAAATACGAGCCTTTCCTCCGTAACCTTGACCTCTGGCCCTTTGGAGATGACAATTGAAGCCGCATGCCCCGGCTCCTTGCATCCGTAGCAGGCACCTTTTCCATACAAACACTCCTCCATGATTCTTACCACACTTCGAGCATTCCGGCTTCTTGGTTTGAGGCTTAGGTCCCGACCTTTGATCAACCTTTGCTTGCTTATTAGAGACCATGGCCTTATTTTGGTTTCCATTCCAATGCCTCTTACCAATACTAGGCTTCGTAGACTGTTGTTGATCCAGATTATGGCTAGCCTCAACCTCTTGGGCTCGAAAAACCGTCTCGGTATAGGGTAGCACCCCATGACCAGCCACAATGTGACGAATACTCGGGCGTAAACCACTCCGGAACTTAAGGGCCCTCTTTCGATCTGTATCCACCATGTGCTCCACAAAGAAGCTGATTTGGTTGAATTTTCTCTCATATTCCTCAACCGTCATTCCTCCTTGTTCAAGGTTCCAAAACTCTCTCTCCATCTTCTCTCGGTAGTGCTGTGGGTAGTACTGTTCCATCACTATTTCCTTGAACCGATCCCATGTTAATGCAGCACGCTCGGCCGCCGGCCTCAAACGCCAATAGCTTATCCACCAGCGTCCAGCATCCTCCACCATTTTATATTGGCCACAAATAATTCTTTGCGCATCGGTGCACCCAATGAGCTCAAAGGTGCGCTCCAGCGACATGAACCATTCATCAACGAAAGCTGGTCCTTCTCGACCGTTGAATGTGGGTGGAGTGAACGTCGGAATTGTTGCACAACTTGTGCCTGAGTTAGGGCTGGCACGTTATTGTTGTGGTTATCCTGACCTCCGTCACCACCACCAAGGTTAGCATTTTGACCACCGAGATTATCTGCACCTCGGTTAGCTGGGCGTCCACGTCCACGAGTTGCCATTATCCTAAGGCATACCACACGCAACGATCCTTCAGTACTTACCCAACGAGAGGGAGAAATAAAATGGAGTGTTATACTGCATCTATAGGTTGAGCACCAGAGATTTCTAGCAATGATGACTTTCGCATGTCACACATATACTTATGAATTTATAAGAAAACAATTTCATGTCCAAATATTTTATCATAAAATTCTTATATACGAAATAGACTGAAGATGCATCTTTAATGCATGAATCATGGTTGATCTGGTAAACTGCATTTATCACATAATGAATAATAATAACTTAATGTACCTTGGAGTCGACGTGGAGCGGCAGAGGTGGATGATCATAATTGCTAAAGAAATATTTGACTACTTGCGAAAATGAAATTTTAGTTTAGAAAAAGAAACCATTTTAACGAGTCTACAGAACCGTAAACCCGCTCCGATACCACTTATGTAGCGACCACTTTTCTAAAATATAATTCTTCAAATTTTAAGAAGAATAAATAAAATTTTGCAGCGGAAATACATTTCAAAAAGACAAACTTAATAATTTCAAGTAATCTTCTCGAGTCATTGTTAAAACAAAACATACCTTGACATAAAAATAAAACAAATTGAACACTTGTTCATAAACATAGCTTGAAAGAAATAACATTAAATAAATAAACATCTAATCATAGACTTGATCATCCCACTCTCAATCGCATGCCACATCGAGCTCCTCAACCTGAAAGGGGGTAAAATGGTGGGGTGAGCTTCCAACTCGCTCAGTGTGGAGAGTACGCAATATGTCTACGTTAATTACTAAATATATTAGCAAGTATAAACAACATGGTGATAAATTCGATGCCTGGCTGGCAGTTCAAGGCTTTATGCACAATTAAGTGCTTCGATCGATTTGCACATTTAAGTGCTTCTGACTGATTGCACATTTAAGTGCTTCTGACTGATTGCACATTTAAGTGCTTCTGACTGATTTTACGTGCACATACGAGACAATATATAAAGCAATTAAAATAAACAAAAGCGTAATAAATCCCCACACCTGGATAAAAATGCAGTTCTTGAACTTGAATGTGATGAGATGCTTGACTCGACAATTCTAGGCCCGTAAATTCTTGTTATTATCTACAAATAATGATGGTTTATTATTAATGTAATATTATAATAATATACAAGACATAACTTAAATTGAATATTATTATTATTTGATAAAGTCAATAGGTTAAAGACTTGGTCAATAAGGGACTGATTTGAGAACATGAAAAATCGAACGAGGTCAAATTGAAATAATCGGTAAATTGGGGACTGAATTGAAAATGCTGGAAAGTTCTTGGGTATAAATACCCATAACCCTAAATGATCGGCCGACTCATCTAATCATCTTCATTTCTTCTTCTTCGATCGCCTCTCGCGGTTCTCTCTCTCTCTCCTTCCAGACCAAAAGCGATGTTCGCTCCCCCTCTCTCCTCTGGTTTTTTTTTTTTTTCCATCTCAGCCTCGCTCCCCCTCTCTTAATTCTTCACACACACACCACTTCACTGGTTCGCCCGAGATCGGGTTATACCCGGCCCGCGACGGCTCCGTGGTTATGGCGGCGGTGATTTGAAGATGTCGAACGGCTAGAAAGTGGCGTCCGGAGCGGCGGAGATGGGTTGCCACGGAGGCTAGGCTGGGGATGGAATGGAGGACGGCGGTGCAGGCGTCGCCCGTGGCCGCGGGTTCTGGTTGACGGCGGCGGGAAGGTCGGCTTATGATGTAAAGGAGAGCGGCCAGAATCAACGGAAAAAAAGGTGACCGTGGCTGGGGATTTCCGGTTTCGGCCGAACTCAAAAGGTTTGTTTCAGTTTTCTGATTTGGACTTTTGGGTTCTAGATGGAACTTACGAAATCTTGTTGGTGTGTATGTGAAACTATTCCGGTCAGAGGAAAAATTGATGTGGATGGAGGCAGAGGAGATTCTTCCGTCGACTGGCTGTTGGTCGAGGGAAAGAGGAAAGAAAAAGAAAAAAAATGAAAGATGGATTTGTGAAAATTGGTGATGGAGATTTCAGGTTTGTTCTGGGTTAGTGAATCGGATTGCAAATTTCTGAAATGAGATGAAAAGTAAAAGAAAAGGGAGAAGACATACCTTGATCGGTGAGAAGAACAGGCTTCTGGCTTATGATTTGTGTAATAATGTAGTTTACTGAATTTGCTGTATAATGAGATGTAGTGTGTGTGGTTTGTGTAAATTTTCAAAGATGATCGTTTGCTGGACAGAGAATTGTGAAATGTTCCCAGTTTAATTTGTTGTTTGTGGTTTTATACTGGAAATCCGATAACTGATTCTTCCCATGATGAATAACTTCCCCTGAAGTTCTTCACCCTCAACTCCACTCTTGCCATTGCCAACCTCCATCGTGAGAAAGTGGAGTTCCCACTTTCTGGTCGTGTGGAATATTTCTAAATGGGCTGGGGGTTATTAATTTTAATTGGGCTTGGCAAGAAATTGTAGGATTTGGACTATAATTATTATTATTATTAGTTGATTTGGGCCTTATAATGGTTGGCTGGCCCAAAATGTATGTATTAAAATTAATAAAAATGGACTTGTAAAATCTTATGCGTAACGATTAATATTTGACTCGGGCCTAGAAATGACAAGATGAACTGATGAATTAAAATGAGAAATGAAACGAAATGAATCACTTGACTTGTCATGAATAATAATGGCACAAATAAAATTGCATGATCATGAAATAAAATGAATTAAACGATAAATTATTCGGGCCTTAATTTAATAAAATTGAATATGTTTTCTATAATTCACAATAAATGTATGTGCGAAATCGGGGCATTACAGGCTGGGCACTGGCCGGCCAGGTGCGGCAGGAACCGTCCAGGTGCGGCAGGAACCGGCCAGCTGCGCACGAGCATGGCACACGAGCTGGGCGCACGATCCGGCGCTTGTGCGGCCCTGACTGCGCGCGCACGAGCGGGTGCTCGTATGTCTCGGCAGATACCTAACAGTGACGCGCATGACCCAACGCACGACCGGCCGCTCGTGCGTACCTGCCCGTGTGTCGCGGGGCAGTATAAATATGATTGGGCAGATGATTTCTTCACTCATTTTCTCACCCAACTCATTTTCTCCGCGGTCGAGACTCGGAGAGCACGAAGACATGGTGTTAGTCTATCCATCTACGAGGTTCTTGAGTATATAACGTCGATTAATCATCCCATAACCTTCTCCGATCGACCAAATCAAGGTTAGATTTCCTAGAAATCTAGTTTTGGGGAAATTGAAAATTTTACTAGATTTCGTCCGTCTAATCCGAAGTAACCTAGATTAGTGACGGATTAATGATTATTAGGTTGTATTCTATCAATTTTCTTGTTGTTCCATGGTTTGATTGCCAAGAAATCGTCGTTTTGATTGAGTTCCGAATCGACGCCTTGAAGGTGTCCGATAAAAGGTCTTAGAAGGGGATTCGGCCATTATACGATTATTATTCCTCATACGATCGCTGATCTATTGATGATATGTCTTAGAAACGAAATTTTTGTGAAGAACTCTGAGTCGGAACTCTTCTGTTCGTTGTTTTCTTCGGGGTCCGAGGTTTGTCGGTTGAAATGTGTTCGCCAGAGTGCCCGGTATCGGTTAATGAGGCAAGTATCTTGTTATACAACTTGTGTCTTGTGATTAGAAATCGTGTGTTGGGTTTGTGATGATTTGTTTGCATTGTAAATGCAGTTCGTGTAAGTTAGTTGTGTGTTGTGCATTATGCAGGATTGGTGATGATTGTGTTATTTTGGTATATGTGTTGGGTGTTGTGTTTTGTGTGCAGGATTGTGATAATCGTTCTGGTTTAGTTGTACATATGGTTGTGCAATGTATTATGTATTGATCGTGGGTTATGTTGGTTGTGTCGTTGATTGATGACGGTTGTTGTGATTGTTGAGATTGTGTTATGTGCGCATGATGCGTGACTTCCTGGTGATCAATGTGATTGATTGATGTGTTCGTTGTTGATGGAATGTGAACGTGAGTAGTGTGCGTTGTGGTGCTAAGTTCACTCGTGCGGGCTCGATGGGGCCTACGAGGATTCAGGGCAGTTATCTTAGTACGTGATGCTGAGGTCTAGTCGTGCAGGTCTGACGAGGCCTATGATGACACATGGCAGTCGATCATGGGTCAGGGCATAGTACGTCCAACCGTGTGGGTTCGATGGGGCCTATA